>JANHGB010024661.1:0-31484 GCA_026283785.1 Coracopsis vasa | reverse complement strand
AAGGTTGCTACAGTTTTGGTGGAAATAGTCATTACATGAAACAGTCCTCATCCTTAGGCCGCTTAGCAGTTAAACCAGTATCAATGGTGTAAGCAATTGTGGTGTGATAACCTGAATCTCCCTATGTGTGAACTGCAAAAATAGTACTTGCTCTATTTATCATATTTAAATAAAGTTGCTATATTCAGTTGCTACTTTTACCTTGCTGATACTTAGGCCTTACACAGGAAATAACTATTTTTCATTAGAACTAGTCATCTTTTCTGGAAAAAGCAGAGCAGTTTGACTAGAGTCAGTTGAGTATGAATGAAATATAATATCCTTGTAAGTGGTTAATCATTAAATACTATTTAATTGAACAGAGCAGTGAAGTAACTCAAGAATGAGATCCCATTAAAATTTATATATCTCCTTGCAAAGATTACAATGTGAAATGTATTCAATTTTCCATATTCTGAGAATTTGTTAATATTGCAGAAGATAGTGCATCCTTTATTTTCGCTGTGCTGGTTCTCACTGCCTCCTCATTGTGCTAAGACAGTTGTATGCCTAAGACTCCAGGAATACATGATCTGGTTAACTAAATTGACTCTGTGACCTTGTGTCATGCACTGTGACAGATTCATTTTGATTTTTCCAAATGGTAAAAGTTGGTTTTGCTGATGAGCAACATAAGCAAAACTGCAACAATTAGTATTTTTCCTCTTTGTGAAGAAAAAAAAAAGAGAACAAAAGGCTAAGTTCATTAGTTCCTTCATAGCTCACAGAATGTGCAGCTAGTAAGCTGTCCTCTGAAACACAGTGTGTTGTAGCAGCAAACAGACAATGAAGATAAATAACCAGTGTTTGCACGAATGGTCCTAGCTTTAGTTACTGTTTAGCAGCTCTTATCTGTTATAAAAACCCTGTAACACTACTGGTCTCAGTGGAAGAGAGGATGAATGTTTAGTTACATGAGCAAAGAATGTACATGTTCTAAAGGACATATGTTTAAAAATAAAGTTCATTTTTCCCCTCTGTTGCTTTTATTAAAATATGGAGTAGATAGATCCTTTTCTGGTAATATGGCACACTGACTTTTTTTAGGCTCCTGCTTACACAAAATTATTATTAGAGTTTCTGATCATAATCATCCTTCTGTACTATCAAAGCATGTCTGTCTAATAATTATATCATTAATCATAAGTATATAAAATATTTCATCTTCATATATCATTATAAGTAAATATATAAATATTTACTCCTTCAGTAAATTCTTGAAGAACTAAGAGGGGCTATTCTGATAGGCATTGGTACTTGTAATGTTTACTACCATTGCCATTGCTCCTTGAATCCCTTTGTGCTTCGTGTCACCCCAAATTTTTGTTACCTTCTTCTGATTTTACATTTTCAAACTTAGTAAAAGCTTTGCTCTTGGGACCTTGTCTTTCTGTTTGCTTTGTGAAATACTTGTCCTTTTTAAGTAAGCTGCAAAATAACGATAGTATCCTGAGGCCTAAAATGGCTTTAGATCTCCAGCACTTTCCATGGGAGTCTTTTAGCTGGTAAGAAGAGTCATCATCTCTAACGAAGAGAGACATGAGCACCAGAACAGAGAGCCTTATAGAAACAGCTGATGTCTGTGTGCTATAAGAGTCATGGACGAAGCAGAGACTCCTCAGGGGCTGGAGGAAGCTCTGCCAGTGGTTGTATATGTTTAGGAAAACTCGTCTCTTCAGTGAAAGTCAATGTGCACCTGCTGAACATGTTGCAGGTTGCCTTACAACATCTTGGCTCAGTTTGGGGGATATGGTTTGCTTTATGGGAAGGAGAGATTTATCTGTTTTGTGGCCTAGCTACCATCTTGTTTCAGTGCTACCGTGTGTACTTTTATTGGTATGTCATTTTCCCGATTTATCTGCATTTTCTGTATTGGCAATGAACTGGGTTGGATTAACTTGTGTAATATTTAAAAGGCACGATTAAGATTTACTCTGTGGTTAATTTATAAGTGCTTTTAATTGCCTGTAGTGCTTTATCAAAATAGTAATGCTGTGAACTGTGTGCAAAAAATTGATTAAATAGTGTTGATATATGTAATTTACTCTGGTGACCTTCCTCTGTGTTTGGTTTCTTCTGCTTTCTCTAACTGAAGTTCATAGAACCGACTGGGTTGGAAAAGACCTTCATCATCAAGTCCAACCGTTACCCCAGGACTGCCAAGTCCATCACTAAACCATGTCACTGGGGGCCTCATCTACACATTTTTTGAACACTTCCAGGAATGGTGACTCCACCACTTCCCTGGGAAGCCTATTCCAATGCCTGAGCACCTTTTTGGTTAAGAATTTTTTTCTCGCATCCAGTCTAAGCCTCCCCTGGTGCACCTTGAGGCCGTTAACCTCTTGGCCTATCACTTGCTGCTTGGGAGAAGAGGCCAAACACCTCCTCTCTCCATCTTCCTTTCTACTCTTGTTAGGAACAAGCTACTAACCATTTGTGATGAAACTTATGGAAACTAAAAAAAAAATAATAAAGAATGATAACACTATGTTGACAAGTTTATAAAGCAAGAATTGGTCCATTTTTCCCTGTTTTGCTGGGGGCTGGGTTGGGAGGGCTCGTTGCATTACGCAGATGTCAGTCTGAAAAAGTGGGTGTGTATCATCAGTAATGCTACATAAAACCATTAGTCTGTCACAGCCAATGTGAATGTGTACTGTGTGTCATTATGTGCTGATCATGGGGTACTAGTAAGGTCAACGTGTTATCTGTGGATTAGAAAAAAAGAATTTGTGAAACCTTAAAAATGAATACAAGCCTCCAGGTAAGTTTCCATTTGAAACCTAGTGCCAGATACAAACTTCTTCTGCATGGTGATGGTTTCAAAAACATTCATGCTCTGTGGTCACCTTGGGGAGAAAGGATCTGTGCTTCGAGGCTGAATTTCAGTTGTGGACACAGCATCTCATTTGCATACAGAGGGGCTTTGCTGTATGTGTGCTTGTCTATGTAAATTGTGTGTACATTCTGGTTTGGGATTCGGCATGTGCCCTAGGTTCCTGCATGGCTGGTGTATCTCAGAGGTAAACACTTTTCATCATGAAATACAGGTAATTGGATGACATAAGCACTGAACAGACAGCTGTGTATTTAAATGTGACCTTATACCCAGTCAGTGTTGTAACCTGCATTTTGAATGTGTTATTTAGGTAAATGCTTTGCTGAGGTTGAGGAATTGCTAAAACTGACACCACACAGGTATGTTAATGAAACTTAATGACTTGCAGTGTTGAGATTTTACTCTTGGTCTTGTTCAGGCTCAGCTGCAGTTTAACCAGATGCAAAGATATGTAGACAGTGACTTGCACATATTGTACGCTACTAAAACAAGCCTAGCAGGACAAAAGCGATACCTGCATGTCACAAGTGGTGATAGAGACAGCTACCAGAAGACTTACCAGTGAGAGTTTTTATCTCTAATTGAGAAGGCACCTGGGAGGAGGCTTCCAAGAAGTAAGTACAATCCAGACGTGCCCATGTGAATGTGGAATCCATTTTTAAGGTATTAGGGGGTGGAGGGTTATCAGTAGAAAGTTGCTTACTGTGTACTGAAGTTATCTTGCTACCAGAAAAGAGGCTTCAAATGCCTGAGCTGTGCCATGTTTATGCAGCCACAGTGAACTGGTGTTACTTTGTCAATCTCCTACGTGGAGGTGTTATGTAAATGTCAAGATTCATTTAGTAAATAATGCAAGGATTCAGAAAGCAGAAGGTAAGTATCACAATAAGTGTTCCGTGACGGTGGTGTGCTTGTAATGTATATTATGGTTCTATAGAAAAATTGATGTTTCTGACAGTGAACTATAACTTTGTGTCCTCTATGCCTAGAATGAGTAGAGACAGTGTCCTGCCAGTAATTGCTGGAAGCAGAGGAAAAGGGTAAGCAGTGTGGAAAAATTGATCATATGCTATGTGGAGCACTAAATTATTTTTTCATGTACTTCCTTTTCTTTTGCAGGAGCTGTAAGATACTGGTACGTGAAGAAGTGCACAGATATCATTCCTACTCTGGCTGTTTGCTGTTAATAAAGTTATTTCTGTGATAATTGAAAACTGTCTCATGATCCCATTTCCTGTCTCCATCAGCATCAGCTTATCCTGATTTCAAAATTAACCTGTCTGTGTTGAAAAACAGTTTGCCCAGTTACCCAGGATATCTCTCATTATGTGCTTCTGACTAGACGGCACAACAGTTATCTGGGAAACAAGCCGAAGTAGCAGAAAAGGAGGGAGGGGGGAAGAGAAACAAGTAGTGTGTATTAGTGTGCATGTATTGTATGCTGAATTCCTAATAACAGTTTAAATAATCACAGAATTGCAAAATATTGCATGCAGATGACAATGAGCTTTTCTGTTTAGTAGTGCTGACTTTTCATCTTTGAATGGTGAAATTAATGGCCATGAGTTATTTTCACTTAGTATGGTTTCAGAATTTTCAGACACCATTTGGATCATGTTCGTGTATTTTAGTAGTAAATATAGCTGTGGTTTTGTTGTATCATTCATCCAGTAATTCTAATGTGTATTAATATGATCCTTTTTTATTTTTATGATAAGTTAATTAGGTACTACTCCATGCCTACATTAGCAAGTAAACTGTATTGCAATATAGTATTACTGTATGGTTATTCCTTCAGGTCTTTTGGTTTTTAACTTTCAAATAGAAAGGAAAATCAAAATGGAAATATAAAAACCTGGTGAGGAGCGTAAAATGTGACAGTATTAAAATCCTCAGCCGAATTAATAGAAACAATTTAACGTCTTCACTATTTGATAGGGAAATAAAATATAAAAAAACCCACTCAAAACGGATAGAGAAGAGCTAGACAAAATTTATTAGACAAAGCAGTTTGTAGAGGAGATGGAAATAAGAGACAGTTTATTTACAATTAAGAGCATTAGTACTTCTCTTGGTAGTTTCCCAAACATTGCTGTTAATAGCTAGGACTGTAAGTTGTTTCCATCATTGAAATAATGACCTTAGTCTCCAAATGTACAAGCTTTTAAGTCATGAGAGGAACTTGGAGTTAAATTGGCTGAAAAATTTCCATACTGCAATGCCAAATGGTGCCCTGCCTAAGCCTTAAGGCTCCATTGTGTGCAGTAGCCAGTTGCACTTGCAGCCTTCTTGCCAGTTTGCGTTTCATGGAATAAGCACCAAGTTCTTCGGTGCTGTAAAAACTTAAGTATCTTTGTGCAAGGCAAGAATGCTTAAAATAGATGCCTACAAAAACTTTGAGTATTTTCAGAGTGCTTGTTGACTTGACGTTTGGAGACTTGCAATATTGAACTTAGTAAGGGTTACTTTTGTCTTATCATGATTTCTGACTAAAACACACATCAAAGTGAATGGATATTTCAATGTATAATTTCTGTTATTTCTAATATAATCTACAGTTCTTAAAGTCAAGATTGAGTGTGTGACTTGATTCATATGTGAAATGAGTTTGTTCTTCTCCTGATTGGCTTCAAATCATCCTGAACTGAAAACAGAAAAATCCCTCAGCAGTAGTCAAAAACCTAGCATGTATAACTAATTTTGTGTGATTGTGCAAAGCTAGGAGTATCTAACTTTACTCTCTTGCGCTTTCATTTTTCTTCTCCCTGTCTTTTCTCTTTTGGACACACCTCATTCTTTTCTTTTTTTATATTCTCCTGCAGACTTTCCTTTTCTTTTAGTTTCATGAGTTTACTGATCAGCGTGTGTTGCTGCTTACAGCAGTAACCACAGAATCAGTTGTGTCACAATTGCTCTTTTTACCTTTAATGGAGAATATGACACACACACTGAAGTTTTACTTGTTTATAATTGTAATGTCCCCTCCTGTATCCAGAAGTGATACAGAATTTGAAAAATGAGAGTTGCAACGTACACCAACTTGCCTACCTCATAAAATCTGAATGCTTAGGAAATGAATACAGCAGTGTTAATACAGTTAATCAGCTTGAGAAAAACAGGTGTATTTATCACTAGAACATATATTTGCATGGGATATTCATGAAAAGTACCAGCTACTCCATTTTCTGTATTTATTCTACACTGTGCTCATTACGCTCATTCAACTAACTTAAGTTTGTTTTCAGGATGAGGATGATTTACTTCTGATGAGAAAAATTTAGGTGTCTTTTGTGCCATGTTTTTCTTTCACTCTGTAAGGTAGAGTCTATATACTGAATATCAAGCCAGCTGTGCTGGACATTTTGTACATTACAATGGACTGACAGTGTAGACCTTTAAAATTGTTGAGCTATAAATAGTTGCATGAAGTGCATTGTTAAAATGTGCACCATAACAAAGGAAAAAAAAAAAAAACCCAAATCAAAAAACCGCCCCCCAAAACCCACCACACTTTACTAAATTCAAATTAATAACTTGCCTCAGTGAGAATAGCACTGTGACTCCTGCTGATTTTGCTGCATGAAGTTTCTTTATGCTTCTGTAGTTTGGGTAATGTGCTTAAGGCAAAACCAAGAAAGTGTCCTCAGTTAACTGTTCTTTTAATGAATGATGAACATAAAATCACCAAAACAAGTAAACAGTTTATTTCAGTCATTTTTCTTGTAAATCTCTTTAGTCTGCTTTTAAAGTTTCTCTTGTGTGATGGAGAATCTCTTTTCAAGGTATTGTAGTACTAGAGTATTCTTTCAATTGATAGTGAATCTAGTCTTGAAATAAGATGGCTGACCATTAGTGGGAAAAGGTGAGTGAATCCTATAAAAATCTTATAGATAAAAATCAAGCCATTTTTAATTAATTTATTCCAAGAAGTGACCTCAGAGTGAACTGAAAAGGTGGAAAACCGCAACAAAAATACAGAAGTTCTGGTAATTATTAATGGTTTGCTGAATACAACTAGTAGTTTGCAAAAACTATGTTGAAAAGGCGATATCTTACTTCTCAGTATTGGGTCAAAGTTTCTTAATTGACTGTATTGAAATTGCAATGGATAGGAGACATCTGAAAGATGATTAAAATGCATGCCTTTTCATTGGTGCTGCTTTATTCAACTTTCATGGCAGGTGTTCTATCAAGGGATGAGTGATGTAATATGGTTGGTTTGCTTTTTCAGGTGAATTGCCATTTTTTTCTGTATCTCTTAGGACTCAGTAGTATTCATGTATCAGCTATTTTTATCATTCGATTGTCTCAATACTTTATGGATTGGCATTAACTGCAGGATTAGAATTAATCTGCAGGACATGGATCAGTTTGGTAATCATCCCATTCAGTCTGCTCATTAGTGTGCAGTGAGGAACTGACAGTCCTTGTGCAAAGAATATTGAGAATCACCTTTATGTTTGCAGGTGTAACTTTTATTGTGACAAGCTGCCTTGTGAATTTAGGATTGAAATGTGCTCCAAATACCTTACTGCATGTCTAGCCTGTGTTCCTGGATTCTGGTGCATCTCATATGTGCAGCAAAAATGGTGACATAGTCTGATCTGTGTACCTTTTTGGTGCTGCGAAGAATGTGGTAGGGAAACAGGTCACTTTTTTGGAAGCTCATTCCCTGACCCCTCTGCCCCCCAAAATATGCTGAATTTACTCAATTTTTTTATAAATGTAAAGCTTTAATTTAAATTTGTATAGTTTCTTCTCTTAATAAATATGCTAACAAAAAAAATCATTAGAATACTAGTACATTATTCCGTTGCCTTGGAATTATCTTCTCATAAATACATCCCATGATGTAATATTACTGTTTTCTCCCATTCTATACTCCTTATTCTTTATAGTATCAAGGTGTATACCATCAGTTATTTAATTTCTTTTTTGTCATCTTTATTGCTTGCTCATTCTCTTTGATATTTTAATCTTATCCTTCATTCCTTTGCTCTCAGTGTTCCAAAAAATACTGATGGTTGTGCTGGTAGCACAGCTGTGCTGATCTGCTTGCAAGGTCTTCTGCTGTTCAAAGGTGTTTTTTCTTCTATTTTTCATTGTTTGACACACCTCTGTTTGCAGCCATCTCTTATTCCCTGATTAATTTGGTATTGCTATTACTTCTGCTGTTCATGTTATCTTTTTTTTTAATTAGCAAAAGTCTGTAAAGTTAAATTTTCTGAATTATTCACAAGCCCATATATGAATACCTGCATCTATTATTCAGAACTTCGTATTTTATTTCTTTTATGCTAGAGCCTAAACCCTCTTTTATAATTCAATAATAATTGTTGACCTTCAGTATTTTCAGAGTTCTTTTTGCCAATCTCCCGTTTATCTCCAAGGTCCCAACAGTCTTTTAGTTATCTGTGATGAGCGCTGCTGTGCAAGGAGCTACATACTTGTTCAAATAATTTAGAGGATCCCTTTCCTCTTTGCTGACTGTCTTTAATCACTAACCTCCCTGTGCAACATATTTGAAGCAGCTCCTGGTCTATATTATTTACTAGCTTTAATATATTATTTACTAGCATACATATCTTTCTTTTATCTAATCCTTAATCTTTTATCTGAGAATATTACTTGATAGCTATTGCCCTTTTAGCTTTAAAGAGGTAGTAATTAAAAAAAAATAAAAATGTTTTCTTTTGCTTGATATCATCTGTTTTGCTCCCTTATGTACTTCTTTATTTCTGTTCCATGCTTGTCTGAAACTTCTGTCCCCTAGAACACTAGTTGGTGTGCCTGTAAGTCTTCCTGTTTATTTAACAAGTATTTGTACAGTGGAAGTCACAGAACCACTGAATAATTTGGGGTGGAACCTGAAGACCTGAATGTCTCTAGTCCAGCCTGAGGTCGAAACAGAATCAGCTCAGGTGGTACTAGGCTGCTCAGGGCTTTATCCAGCTTAGTCTGCACAAGTTCTCCAGGCAACCTGTTCCAGTGCTTGATTGTCCTAATGGTAAAAGATTTCTCTTATATCCAGTTAAAATGTATCATTTTAATTTATTATTAATGTAGAAATATTTTGGTATTTAGATATTCAATTCTGTGCTTATTGTTGTGCTTTGGTAGGTAAAAGAGGAGTATTCAGTCATAGAAATGCCAGGAATCGTAGGATTCACCATCAGTTTATTCATATTCTTTAAAGAACTTTCTGATCTAGTGCTGCAGAAGCTAGAAACTGTTTGAAACAGCTTTAGCAGTGCAGCCTAATCTTCAAAGAGCCTTAGTAAAAGAGTTACAAACTCTAGAGCATGCCATCAAAATAAGCTTGAAAAGACCTTTAAAGCACAGGCCTAGCTTTAGGCAAATGCACAAGTGCTTTTATTGATAGCCACATACTTTTGCAATAGCCTGAAACAGGAGAATATCCATGAAGGGTCGATTAAGTCAGGATTGACTCATGATTCAGTGTTGAAAATCTGATAGATTCTTTTTTGATTGCTCTTGTGCTGTTTTCTTCCTAACGTCATCTATATTTAAATTACTTTAATTTTATTGTATATTCCAAATTGAAGAACTGTAAGAGAATTTTAATAACTTAATTAAAATGCCTTTTTTGATAATATTTCTAGTTTCATATGTTACTCATCTTTCTGTTTCAGTGAATATTTACATAGCAAATATGACAGTAGTAGTATTAAAATGTTTTGCATAAAGTATTTTGTTACATCATTCTTCTTTTTATGGCGAATGGTGGGAGTGAACAAGCAACTCAATAAATCCAAGTGAAGTTAATAGAGTATTCTTTCTTTTCTGGTGTTTCTATGACAACCAAAAGGAAGAAGAGACTAATGAACTCCTTTCAGGGGCACCTTTCCTTTCCTGCATTATTTTATATATTGGACAAACTTCTTTTTAAAACACTTTTCATAAAGATGCCTATAAAACCACAATTTTATTATTAATTATGATTATTATTTCATTATGTCATTCTGGTAGTACCTGAAAGTGCTAGTCACTTCACAAGCAAAACAAGGGGTGTGAATGTGCACTCTGCACCAACCTAAGAAACAAACACAAGAGGTAAAAAAGCACGTCAAGTTGGATAAGACAATAAGCTATAAGCCAGCTTTTGCAGGCTGCTGATCTGACTGCCAGTATGAGAATGTTGCAATGCTCTGGGTTAGGTTGCACAGATATGCTCATGAAAGTGAATATACTTGGTTTCAACCTGAAATAAGAATGCATATTGGCTATAAGCTTGAGAATTACTAGTACAAGTGAAATAGGCTGTGAGATCAAATGGTAGTAGCTGAAAATGTACTGAAATATGACAGATGCAAACCTTGACTTCTAAAATACCTTAAGATCACCTTATGGGTGATCTCTATGCCATTCTGCATTGATATGACTTAACAATCTGTGTAATGCCTTCATATATTTCCACATTCATACCATTTGCTATCTTGTTTGCATTCAAGATGGTGGTGTAATTGCTGGCTTTTGTAACAGAAGAGGTGGGTAACACAGCATTCCACTGATGAAGTGAAATGGTAATGCAACTTCAGAGAGTCTTCAGAAATACTAGCTACAATCCATTTCCAAAACCACATGATAACAGGAGGATATCTTTATACTTTGGGGCACATTTCTATAGTCACCTAAAAGTGGTATATAAATCAGAAATGCTGTCTTACAGGAGTGATTGAGAATGTTTTTTAGTTCATTGTACAGTCTGACAGATCAGTTTGGGTTTTTAACAATCTGCAGCACCCAGCACTGTGGATTTGCTACTGTAAACATGTTCATAATGTGTTGTAGAATCTATTGATAACGTACTAACTTATGCAGCTGGAAGTACAATAGTACAAAAATCAACCTGATTAAGTTTTTTGTTATGTGTTTTAGATAGTCTTGAGCACTTACGGTTTGAACCAGTATCAAACTGATGATTATTTTGAGGTTATTTTAGTAAGAGTGGGTTATGGAAGTAAATATGCTCTGAAGAAAAGAATATTTTTTTGTAAATGGAGGATAAGAAACTTGAGAAATCTATTTCAGCTGCTTAAAGGGAAACAGTTTTGCAAATATGAAATTCAAAAGAATGCCATCAAATATTTTGAAGCCTTAAAAATGTATTTTCCCCTTAACCATGATAGGCAGTTAAAAGGCAGAAAATAATATGGTTTCTTCCTCTTTTTTTTTTTTTTTTTTTGCTTTCTGTGTTATAGATGTTGATTTTCCCCCCCCGTCATTTAACTATGTTTTATTCACTAAGCAGTCTGAATACAACTCTGTGAGCTTTTTTAGTTAGCCACCCAAAAAAATCATGGAAGATCTTTCCATTTTGGAAGCCAAAGGTAACATTTTATGCTTTTAATGATGGTAACTGTATGCTAGATTTGGTTGGATTTTTTAAGAAAAGTTTGTCCTGCAATTTGGTAGAGATATTTGATGGTACAAAACTCTTGCTATCTTCAGTCATAGCTGACCTGTTCCTGTGTGGGAATAGCACAGAGCAGTATGTCAAAGGCCACAGTAATCCCCTGCACAGCAGAGGGCTGCCAGCTAGTAGCCAGTGTTTCCATTAGGTTCAATGAAAAGGTGAGCTATTACAGTTGCACAGGTGAGAAAAGAAACAGAATTGCATGCAGGGATGAATTAAATGAATGATGGAAAGAAACAGATAAAGAATTTTGACCATAATTTTACATTCTAACCAGGAAGAAATTAATCTATTTTTGAAGAGTTTGGTTCTACTGTATTCCTGGATATAATAAAGTGCATGGTTGAAAACTGATTTGAAACTGTATAGCTGGTGAACAAAAGTCATTTCAGATAACATGCACTCTCATTTAAAAATTGTCTCTGAAATGAATATAAGTGATTAAAAGAAAATATATATCAAAATCATAATTCTGTGACCCAGGTACCACAATAGATTCAAACCTACTTTCCTAATAATATCTAAGAAGTACTATAATTGTGATTTGTTTATGTAACCTGATATGCATATTTTTTTATCATTTTACTTGTCAACAGAGTGGGGGTTTTTTACTCTGGTGGGGGTTGAAAGATATAACCTGCAAGGGAATCTCTATCTTACAAAAATTTAAGTGTCTAACTGTATCAATACGTGACTGTATTAGATGAAGCAAAGCTTAATTCCTGACAGGAAATCTCAGAAGAATCAGTTCTAAGGAACTAAAATACCATTCAACTAAAATGAAATGAAGTTTTTAATGGAAAATAACTGAACTCATGATTAATTTTTGTCTGTGAAAATACCTAAACCAGATATCTAGAGTCCTTTTATGTTTTCCTATTCTGGCTTCTTTTTTTACTAGAGCATCTACACATACATTTAATGCAAGTCACATTTTTTTTCATTTGTGTTATATACAAACACACAGAAAAATCCTATAACTGTCATTCTAACCCAACCTACTGAGGTAATCCTGTGTCACCCAATAACACATCCCATTTGTCCAGGCACAGTAATAACAATTTATGAAAGTACATTTTCGTTCACTTAAAAATGCTATTAATATGGGCAATCATGTGATGGATGCTCTGCTTCTTTCTTTTTTTTCTTTCTCTGCACAGAAAGCAGAAAAGAAACATTTCAGGTTGTCTACTACTGTGCAGTATTACGAAGGAAAATGGTTTCTTACCATAAATTCAGTCATCCTCTGTTAATAAGTTTTCTATTAATCTAAAAATCGTTTGCTGTTACTCTAAAAATCATTTGCTGTTACTCTAAAAATTTAAGCTTGAACTTAATAGGAAGATTTTGCTGTTGACACTGGGAGAAGACTTGGTAAATACCTTCAACAGAGGTATGCTCACTTATTCACTCTGAGGACCTGGCCCCCTTAATTAAAAAGGAGCAGACAAAATCTGACTATGCAGAGCCTGCTGCATACCAAACCCACAGTCAAAATGAATCCTTCATGCTTAGTGTAAAACTGAATTGAACAACTGTGTCATGTAACCAGATCTTCTGCAGCATGCTCTGAAAGGCAGTGTCATGAGAAGACCATCTGAGAAGACTAAGAAAAGGCAGTAAAAGAAGCAATTACAGCAATCATTTTTCAGTTTTATTGTCTGAATCATGCCAGAAATGTTGCTAGTGAGCAACATTTAATTAAACTGTTATCAATTTAACTTTGAAGTATTTCAAAATCTAAACCTCGGCATTGTCTTTTTATTAGGAAAAGGCTTAAGTGACTATGAAATATAATGAAAAGCCATAGAGAGGGCTTGCACACAATGAAGCTGCTAATCCATTGGAGACCTATGTGGCAAACTCATTTTTCAGTGATAGAGTAGAGCTTTGAAGGTTATCAGGACCTTTTATCTTCTAGTCAGCTTTCTCTGAACTTGAAGCCCTATGTATGCAAAGTACATCCCAGCAAATATCTTACAAGCTTGAGGTAGAGAGACTAATTTATTACTGCTTTTCCTCAGATGCTTTAGATCTTCATAACTGTTTATTTGTTTTATGTATTATAGGAGCCAGAATGAAAATCCAGGGCATTAAATACAATACAACCCTGTTGCGTGCCCCAGAGAGTTTATTGTGCAAATTGTTAAGTGCTATTCAGACAAGGTAGTTTTGACACTGCAAACATACAGATAACATATTTTTCTCAAACTAAAATCAAAGATCAGGACTGATCCAGTAATAGCAGGAGTGCAATGTTTTCCTCTCAGGTTTGTTATTTTTGCATAGGAATCTGTTCATCTGATTAACCACGAACCAGAACAGTACCTGCACTTCACTTTAATATTTTATTTCCTATAATTTATTCTTTTTATTTATCACAGAAAAGTCTGAGCCCTAACAAGGTGTCTGTGACAATACTCAGTCGCTTTGACACATGAACTCAGGCTTAGTCTTGCAAACATTAAGGAGAATATTTTGCTTTGTGACGGAAAAAGTGAACCGCAGTAGCATCTAAGAGGATTTAATTATTTGAAAGGAAATTTTTCAAAAGCCTGTTGGCAGAGTTTGGAGTGTCTGCTGCTGAACATTGCTCCTTTGGTTTGAATCTTGCCATTCATAACTACACACTACCAATGATCACTCTGGGAGCCACCATCTCAGTGTTTACTGAAAATGCCCATGCCAGGCACTTTAGTACAGCTGTGAGTGAAAGCAGTATTTGTGTGTCCCCAGGTTCATTTACTGGTGACTAATCATGTCATGCAAAATGTGTTACTGCCGTTCTGCATCTACACTGCTGTGCCTGCCCATCAGCAGCAGTTAACAAAGAAGCACAACGTAAATTAGACACTTAATTTAAACCAAAATGCAGCTGCATTCATTAGGCTCCTTGGAAAATCTCAACTATTTAGGCTAAATGCTTTCACCAGGCTTTTTGTCTCGGGTTTGTTGTTTTATTTTTTTTGGTTTTGTTTGTGGGGTTTTTTTTGGTTTTTTTTTGGTTTGGGTTTTTTTTTTTAATAATTAAAAGTATTAATTCTGAAGCTTTGATTAAAGTTTGAGATCTGAAGTTTTTTGGGAGGAGAGGTGGGCTGTTTGGTTTACAGTTTTTTAGTGAAAATCTAATATCCCAGCTGGGGACAATAACTTCTATGAATATATTTCCGGCTTTTTAACTCTTACTGCTGTTCCTTCCTTCTACAGAGCTTCAAATATTGTTGTGATCTCTATCAAACATGTTATTGTGGGAATTCATATAGATCCTGCTTGTCCAGGAGTACTGAAAAGTACCATAAACCAGAGGGTGCATGTTTTTGACTTATTATTTAGCTTGAGTCATTTCCCTGTATCAGAGGTACTGACGTCTGCCATTCAGTTGAAGAGTTGAAGGCTGTGACACTCTTATAAATAGTTAGCTCTTTAGGAAAAAAAATCAAAAAACAAACAAACAAAAAACCCAAAAAAACCCCACAGTGATTTGTGTTTATAATATCTGAACTGGGTTGATTGGATGCCACTGATCATGATGCAAGAATGATGGCTTAACTGAACTTAACTGCATGTCTTACATACTGCTTAAATGAAATTCTCAGGATAAATCTATGCTCTCTAAATTATGAACCGAAACCTCTGTGCTCACCAACCAAGTTCCTCCTAACTGTATTCAGATAGAGTTAGCAGCATGGTGGTGGGAATTATTGGTAGGACATGTACCCTGGGGTGCAAATGAGCTAGTGGCATTTATTCCTCTGATGCTGTACAGAGGAATTCCTTGCATGCCATTAAAGTATTTACCTGCATTAGAAGTAGATGAAGTCCTGCACTTGGCAGATATGGAAACTTATTACAGGAGCAGATGTTAAGACAGACTGTGAATTTTACTTCTGTGCCAAAGAAGACAGTAGATGAGACAGACTGGTTATGTAGCAGGATGGATTCTTTCTAATTCATTTCTTTGCTAGCCGCAGGGTTTTCAATGGAAACTGCTTCCTTTTCAGTACCCCAGACCCCTTTGGCTGGGAATGTGGATTCCTATTCAAAGAATGGGGTTTCTGTGATTCTCTTAGTTGCTTCTCAGTTTCCTAGGAGGGATCCTGACAGATCTCTCTGCTTTGTTTTTTGGAAAGAGTGTGTTTACCGTGTTCCATCACATACAATATGAAATGTATATCTAATAGGAACTTACATGTAAACAAATTAAAATCTACCTCAAATACTTGCAGTTCTAGAAAAATTGTGCAGCCAAGCACTGGGAAAACAAAATAGGATTCTCACAACTGAAGCTAATTCACCTCTTCCTTTCGTCAAATATTTAGAGAAAATTTTAGTTAATCAACCTGCTCTTCAAAAAATACTGAAAAGGTCATACAAATTAATATCCAATTTTGAAACACCATTTGCATTAAAAAAAAATACAGGAAGGAGATGCACATATTACCAGAATGGAGTGCAGTAACAGTTAAGTTAAAAATAATTAGGATATAAGATAAAAACTATTGTTAAATATAAGAGCAATTTTCAGAAAATACATAAACTCAGTTTTTAATCTGTCTCTTCAATTAGTATACAGGTTCCTACTCGAGGTTCATTTTTTTTTTAATTAACAGAAAGAAAAGCTATTCAATACAATCCAAGTAGTTTACCATGCATGCACTGCATGGTAAACCAAGTAAATTGATTATCTGTGTCTCCGAAATAGCTTCACTTGCTCATTAGGGGTAATTACTGCTCATTAGTGAAAAAAGTTGTAATCAATGTGTTAATGTCACAGAAATAGCAACAAAACCTCATGTCCCTAGCACAGCGTTTGTCTAAGGTTCTCCTCACTTAACAGGTCACTTAAATAGCTCTATATTTTGTTACCTGATAATACTTGCTACAATTTAAGCTAGAAAATTGTTTTCTTCATAACATCTCATTTGTCATGTGCCCATAAATTTCTGAAATGTTTCTTTCAATGCTGTGGTTTTCTTTGGAGAGGACTTTTTTTTTTTTTTTTTTAACATGTAAGAGTATTCAGTGGTATTTTATACAAAATGTCTAAGCACTGCTCACTCTGCACCAATCATATTATATATATATATAAATACTTAATGGTGGTATTTATAGTTTCCCATAGACTTGAAATGTTTCAGTAGACAAAGTTTAACAGGGTACAGTTTGGCTGAGGAGGTAAAATTTATTTATTTGTTGGATTTATTCAAATGTGTTTTTTCCTCTTTGTTGCAGCTTCTGTGAGCTGCTTCATAGCAGTGCTATTGCTGACATTAGGCTGTTTGATTAACATAAAAAGGTTTTTGCCTCATTTCATATCTGAATATTTTTGAATATGTAAAAAGACCTTTTATTTCATGCTGGTTTACAAAAAACCAAAACAACAAAACATTTGGTTGCATTGCTGAATGTATCTGTAATCTCTAGTTTTATGGTAAGAAGAGAGTCGTTTGTGCCTCCTAGGGAGGAGTAGATGGTAGTGTTTCTTATATTTAAAGAGATCTTATGAGATTGCAAAGTTCTTCAGCCACCAGTTTTTTACTGAAATCATAATATAAACTGGTTGCTTTAAGGTGGAAATTTTGATACTGAACAAAAACATATAGTAATCAAAGTTACTGATAATAGCAAATAAAGCAAATCCTAAACTAAAAAAACCCACACTTCAGCTATCACAATTTTTAACTTATAATAGTTCTTCAGTCTGTCTTCACTCAACTAAGAGAATGAAAAATTACTTCTAGAAGAAAATATTTTATGAGTTCACTGAACATACAGAAGAAGACTTGGAGTGAAACACTTTGTTCCACTGTAAAAAAATCAATGACTTTTTGGACTCTTGGCTTTTCTCAGGAAACATACTACTTGTTTTGATTGTACTAGGGTCAAGCTTTCATTGTGGGTACTTGCTTCAGTCACTTAAACTTGGTCACATTATTAGTTACGGAGTTATACTGCTAGAAAAGAGTACAAAGGAACAAGAGCACTTGAGAAAGACTGACAGATAGAGAGGCCTCTTGTGTGTGTGTGTGTGCGTTTATATAAAAAAAAATAACGATGCCAGTGGAAAAAAAGTAATGGTGTATAGCTCAGTATTCTGTAGCTTCAATCCTTCTTAAAGGGTTGTATGTAGATATCATAAATGTCATATGCATGTTATTCAGCCTCTCTTTATTGATACCAACATGATTACTGAATTTACAAAAATGCAAGCAAAAGTTTCTGATCCATTTCAGCATTGTGAGAAGTGACTAGTATGTGTGGGGGAAGCTCTGAGAAATCAAGTTTTCTTATTTTCTTCAAGTTCTTCCTTCTTGACCTCTTTCATTTCATCCTTATGCTAGCTAATTGCCTAAATTAGAGGAATGCTTACATGCATCTCTTAAATAGTTATTTGAAAAATTTTGTTCTTGGCTTCTGGAAATGTAATTTAAAAATTATAATTAAACCCAAATGCAAACCAGAAAGCAAAACCAAAGATCCCAAGATCTCCTTTTCTTTCTTTATCTCAGATGTTTCTGCTCCATTATTCACAGGAGAATGCTTTATATCACTTGTACGTAGCCAGACACAAATTCGTTCTGTCAATTTTAACTCATTTCGTAATAAAGATTCATTAGTAAGATTTTCATTTTCTTCAACTGTTGAGGAAGCTTTGGGGAAATCCTGGCATATGTACGTAATTGCAACACATAGACCCCAAGAACTTAGACAAGATACTTAAGATAGCAGTAGGAATCAGCAGAATTTAGAGGCTTTCAAAACATCCTGATTTTCAGCTGAACTGGGAGGGTGATTTTGCTGTTCTCTTTCCTCTCCCAGACACTGGAACAGTTTTCTGATAGTGAGCCAACACTAAGCTAGAAAAAGTTGAAGGTTGGGCTTTGATCCAGAGTAAATTTTGACCTTACATCTGAAGAGTGTTTTGCATATCTTTGTGATATTGGATGTTAGTTATAGTTTTAGAAAATAATTTTGCAGAAAAGTTCTTTCAAAAGCTTCAGCAATATTGCTTTTCTTCTCCTGGGTTGTGGCTCTTCTCTGAATAGTGAAAAGACGACAGCCTTCATTGCATTTTGTTTAGTTTTTATCTGAAGAATAAATCTTAAAAGCTCTTCTGGAAAAAAACCCAAAACAAAACAAAAGCCAAACCAGAAAAAAACCGTGTCTTTCTCCACCATTTAAAACGTTGAAAAATCAGTGAATAGCTTCTTTCTGTCCTCTTTGCAGACCTTCATGAAGGTAGGGGGACAGTTACATGTAATTATACTACTGAAATAATTACTGTTACTTTTTTCAGTTATTTATCTTTGGTTACCATAAATAGGTCTTAGTTATTATAGGTAGTTTTAACAAGTTAAAACAATTATGTTACACACAATGTGCAGTGAGTTATTAAAAAAAATCTGTTTCAAGTAGGAGGGAAGTTTCCTACTGATTTAGTATACTTTTTCATCAGTACTTGCAGTATTTGACAGAATTTTTATGTTATTTTTTCAAATGTAAAATAATACGTAAACAGCTGTTATGTAATAGTTTTATTTATAAAAAATAGGAATAATATTTTGATTATTTGAAGTACATTGTTTATATTTTCTAGGGTTTGAAAGAGGTTCACTTGCATAATTATTGTTACAGAAAATCAACTTATTTAATAAACTCTACAGTAGGAGATCTTGATTAGCTGAAAGTCCTGGCTAGTGTATAAGGTGGCTTGCATTTATGCCTTTTAATTTAGGGGCCTACCAGGAGGAAAGTTTGACTTCCAGAATATTTTTTACTTGAACTGGATAAAGCTAAGAATGATTGTGCAGACTGAATTTTGTCAGTGATTATTAAAATCATTAAACTTCAAATACTGGATTATTTCTGGAGTGTTGATAGATTAGAAGTTACTAGTCTTTATTAAAAAATCTGATAAACTGGAAAGTAAACTACAAATGTCGTGCAAGTACAAGAGTTTTCCCTAAATTATTTCCCATTCACTGGCTTCTGGTTGTGAATTCACTGAAGCAAAAATATACACTTTGACACAGTCACTTACTGAAGTTCAGCATCTCATAATTGACCTCAGTGACACAATGAATTTGAAGACATCCACAGCGTTTGATGGAGATGTCAGTTATTATTCTTTCTGTAAATTCAAGTAGCATAGGTCAAAAACCATCACAGTCTTATGGTATTCTGCATGACATAGTTTGGCTTATAAAGTTATGGAAATTCAGGCTGATTTTAGAATACCTACAATATAATTTTGGTTTTGTCAAAAGGTTAAAAAAACCCCAAAACAAACAAACAAACAAAACCAAACCAACCAAACAAACCAACCAAAAACCATAGCAAAATATAATGGAGAAATTAGTATCTAATTTTATTATACGATGGCTAACAGTAAAACAAGGAGCAGGAAACACGTGAGCATAAATATGCAATATATTCAGGGAGCATCCTGGTCAGTATTTCTAAGACCTTTCAAAATATCTTGTCAGAGGATTTGTAAACCTTTGCCAGGGAAAATACCTGTTTTCTTCAAATATTGCAGCTACTTCTGTGAAAATGTTCTTAATGCCTGAAATCTGGCATTACCTAAGCGAAGCATGATCAATGAAGGCTTTGCTTAATTGGGACACGTAGCTGGTAGTTGATTCTCTTATCTCTGTCTTCTAAGGTCTGATTCTGCATTATTGAAATGTTTGATGTTCTATGTGCCGGTTAAGTATACCTGGAAATGGATTTTTGGTTCAATAAGAACCATTTGAGACAAAATATAAGAGGAAAGTTCATATCTAAATTATAGATCTCATTCCAGCCAAAGTTTAGTAATGACAGGTCATGCACCTTCTGGGCTTACACCAGTATGACTCATGTTTTCAGTGAAATTTTCTTGCATGTGGCAAAATAAACCAGAATCAGTCCCACTGTTCATAGCTATTTTTGCTCTACTCTGCACAAGAGTTCCAGCAGGTGGATTTCCCAGATAAATTCATCCAAAACACTGCTCAAATTTTCAAGTCAAAAATTAGTCTAAGCAAGGTGGAAGTACCCAGAAAGTTTTAATAAAAGCTGCAAATGAGAAGAGTTGAGGGTTGAGAAATGTCAGTCTAGCAGGTGCTTGAACCTAGTTCCGAGCTATTGATGTAGCATAAACATACATATTTGTAACGTAAAAAAAACCCAACTGTTTTAGAGGAAAAGAATTCTAAAATGAGATTTGATGTCTCCTTTAGCAACTGACAAAGCTGTAAGTCCTTACCTTTATAATAAAAAATCATTTAACTCATTTCTCTTTGTTCATAACTGCCATTTTTGAATACCACCTCTGCATTCTCTGACAATATTGTGAAAATTGAAATTGATGATTGCAATATGTTGGCAACTTGATGAATCGTATGTTTTGTGATTGTTTCTTAGAGTAGGCATAAGATATATACAGTTAAGATAATGAATAAAGAAGGGTCATCTGAAGGAATCTCCTCTCTAGTCCTGCTTAGAGAAGCAAAACAGATAGGATCTGTCAAAGATGATGTATGAAGAGCAGTGTGGAAAAGCGACACATTTTCCTTGGCTTTAGCAATGTGTGACAGTAAAGGAAAAATTCAAAGATCATTAAGAGATTTTACCTAACTGCCTTCATGATAATATTGCAAACTGGATTTTACCTGACTTAATGACATAACTATTTAAAGCTGCTAGGAAACACGAAGACATATTATTTTAAAACAAGTAACTTCAGATGTAGGGGAGAGAGCAATGGCTTGGAGGCATAGGCAGCAGGTCAGGCAGCAGGGAAGCCTTTTCGTGTGGGATTTCAGTTGCAATCATAAAGACATCTCCATGAACTTGCACACTTCTTCCCCAGTGCTGGGATCGTAAACAGCACTGTCTTCTGCAGTCTGTTCCTTTGTGTTCTTTCACCTTTTGCTTTCATGCCATGGCAACACAGCAGCTGTTCCCTCCTGCCTCCTGTCAGCCTGCCCTCAGTCACTCAGTGCTATCTGAGCTCTTCAAAATATGTCTCACCCAGACAGAATACTGGGTCACAGGCAGGCCCAAGTAGGCCAAGTTATTGCATGTTATTGTCTGGGTCATTCTGTTCAGCTTCTCCAAATCGTTTATTCTTTACATTAAACCCTACTCAGAGCTGTGATGTTTCAGCCATGTTTATTCAAGGCTAAGCACCCATTTGACTGTATAGTCATAAACTGTCCATCATGACCGCCAAAGAAAATGATGTGAATATTTTTAAAAGTTGTGGAGCTGAAGGTACAGAAAGGGCTGTCATGTACAGCATGAGTCAGAAAATGCTTTTCCGTGACTGCTTGGCAAAGTGAGCTTTATGGCAAAATGTGATGAACCAGAGGTAGTGCTTACTTCTGGCATAGTATTTCCATTTCCAATTTTTAGATAAAAATCTTGGCCAGAGATGTTATAAAGCACATCAAAAGCTGCCCTGTGCTGCCAGCATCACTGTTGTGTATGACAGCTCCTGGCTTGTAACACCCACGAGGGCACTCTGTGTAAAGATGTTTATTACTGGTACCATCAGTCAGGCTTCACTTGAAAACATTTAACATTGGTGTAATATGTCCTTTAGCTTGCCACAGAGTGACTGTGTAAAGCTTCTCCCTTTCATGCAGTCGTAAAATAATTCAGGTTTGGAAGCACCTCAGGAGCTCCATAGTCAACCAGCTAGTCGTCAAAAACCTCCATGGATGGACACTGCACAGACTCGCTGGCCTACCACCCAGCTGTCCTCATGGGAAGAAATTTATCCTTGTATCCAGTCAGAAACTCTCTTGTTTCAAATACTGTCAATTTTGTCTTGCTCTCCTGCCATGTACCACTAGCTCTGTCTTCTCAGCGTCAGAGAGAATCTGATTTTATTTTTTCTTTAAGTCACTTTTAACTTTAAACTCATTGCATGTGTCACTCTGAAAATACTTCTGCTATAGCTGAGTTTAATTTCTCATTCTTCTATAGATTCTAAGAGATTATGTTGCACTGCATGGTTTTGGATAGCCGTGCATCTTTTTTAAGTGGCAAGTTTATGGATTTTTTTCTGACATTTTGTGTGCTTCACTCTTGAAGAAAATCAGCATATGTAAGGGATTTCAAAATTTAAAAATCTATTAGTAAGGAAGATATTTGGTTTTAAGTATATGCTCTACCTTTAAGCATGTGTTTTCATCACTTTGGGCTAAGATTTGCATGGGTTTTAAAACCCGCCTAAATATATTAATACATAGAGATTGGACTATATCTTGATTTTGTATGTATGAGTCAAGAGGTCAGGAAGAAGAGTTACAATAATAAGTAAAACTGTATTCTCAACTACTTTGAGATCTTTCCTTTAACTAGGAACACTGTTAGGATGTCTTATTGATGTCATGCAATATGTCAGTTGCTAAAGATTTTAATCCCCTTCTTCAATCCTTCCGAAGCAAATGATGTGATAAGGCTTGCACTTTGGAAGTCCCAGCAGTCGGATACTGGTACAAGTTGGCACTTGAGCGACTTGGTTTTGGCAGCTTGCTGCCTACCTGCAGCCACTGCCAAATATATGAAGCAAATCCCTCAACGTGGGTGAGAGCAGGGGATGCTCTGCTAGACATTTTGTGGGCTGAGGGCTTTATTGTGTCTTAACACTGCTGCTCACATTAGTAAGCTTAGAGCATTTGCCATTGCTCAGCATGAACAACTGGATGCATTATCCCTCATGTTGGCAAAAAGCTTCTGGAGGATTAAAGGAAGAGTATAGCTGCTTACAGTCACCATATTTACTTTTTTCTCTCTGCCAGCAGAGTCTGGTTTTCTCTCTGATAATTTATCCAGTCCAGATTTGAGTGTTATAGTCATTATAGTGTGCAAACATGCACTTGCTGTAATGTGGGCCTGACTGACAAGAATATTTTGTGACAAGGTAAGAGGGATGTCAGTGCACCTGTAGAGGTGAGGGACAGAATGCAGCAAGCCAGATCTCTGTCTCCCAATTTCTACTGGCTCATGGAGTAGGTAGTTAGCAGAACAAGTAATGGGGGCACAAGTATACAGTCCTTTAACCCTCTGTGTATCTGGAAGCTTTGAGTGGGGATGGCTTCAAGGTGAACACAGATTGACACAATGCTCTGTGAGCAAGGACCCTTCTCTGACTCCCTTTTGCAGTCTCTGTCCTTGTCGTCATATCCATCCCTGGTTACTGGCTTGTGAGAAGAAACCAGGTCAAGGAGTTGGGGCTTGGAACAAAGAGCAATGCATAAATACATAGTTTTATGCCTGCAGAGTCTGTTCAGAAACTGTCATACTTCAGTAGCAACGGTGTGCCTTGTCACATCTTTCTGCAGCTGACTAAGCCCTTGAGTCGTGGTTTAAGCCCAGCTGGTAACTCAGAACCACGCACTGCTTCCCCCCTATTCTCTCTCCAGGCGAGATGGGGTGGAGAACCAAAAAAATGTAAACCCCACGGGCTGAGATAAGAACAGTTTAATAAGTAAAGTATAATATAAACCTAATAATAATAAGGGAAATAACAAGGGGAGAGAATATAAAACTGAAAGGAGAAAAACCCAATAAACACCAGTGATACACAACACAATTTCTTACCAGCCACTGATCGATACCCAGCCCAACACGAGCAGCAATCTGTCCCTTCCAGTTAACTTCCCCCCGTTTATATACTGTGCATGATGTGCTGTGGTATGGAATACCCCTTTGGCTAGTTCAGGTCAGGTGTCCTGTCTCTGCTTCCTCACGGCTTCTTGAGCCCCTCCTGACCGGCAGAGCATGAGAGACTGAAAAGTCTTTGATCAGGATAAGCACTACTCAGCAACAACTAAAACATCGGTGTGTTATCAGCATTGTTCTCACACTGAAGCCAGAACAGCACTGCACCAGCTCCTAGGAGGGAAAAAAAAAATTACTGTTACAGCTGAAACCAGGACACCTTGTAATTATCCTCTGTGCCCTCATCCTCCAGAACCTTCCCAGGTAGAACACTGCATTTCTGTTTTGGTGTATGAAGAAAAAAAGCGAAAAATAATTCAGGTTATACATTATCATTTTTTGTGGTTCTTCTGTCACTGCTCACACCATATTTTTGTTAAAAAATAATCTATAGAAGCACCCTACTTAAAAAAACAGCAGTCAAACCAGAGATGGCACTCGATTGTAATACTGCTTGACTTAATATGAGCTCCTGGCAATGTAGCCATCAGCAATAACTATCAAATGTACTTCGGCAACTTTGATGTTAGCTCGAGATTTGAGTGGAATGTTCAATGCTAGCAAGTGAGCAAGATATTGAATACGTAAGCCTAACCTTTGGGAAAAATTCCTGCGACAGGGCTTTGTTGATAATAGCAATGCAAGCTCTGAGATCAAATAAAGTACCAGCTGGAAAATCACGACTTTCTTTTATTAGATGTTAGCCATGCTTAGGATCCTTACCGTCGTTAGCTAAGGAATTACTGTTAAAGAATGCTGTTGCCTTATAAAGCCGTGATATTTTTATTCAATAAACCCCTCAGAAACTGTATTTATGGACTTACATATAAAACAATTTAAAGTGCAATGATTATGTCTCTGATGCAACACCTTCTGCACTTCATTGTCTTTGGATTAGTCCCTATATATATGTATATATCCCAAGTAATGCTGATACACGCAGGAAGCTTGTGTCTAAATGTCCTTCCCTCTGCTTCCTTCACTTACCAGCAGAAAGTATGGCTGGATTAGGGCCCCAGGAGAGCTGAAAAGCTCTGCTGAGCGTAGACTTCACAGAAATAAAAGGACATATTAGAAGAAGAATGAATGCTGAATGGAAGTTTCACTGTGGAAGATTTTTCATGCTGATGGTAGGGAGAAAAAAGATGACAGCAAAAACATTTTTAAAGTGCAGAACTGTGTTTAGTTATAAAATCTACAATAAAAAATAAGAAAAAAGAAAGGAAGATAACAAAGTAAGAGAGGGAAGATGAAGAGATGTGCCACCAAGCAGCCAGAAATTAAGGGTGAGTCATTTTGAAGCAGGATAGTATACCACTTCTACCCCACTTAGGATTCTCATACAGAATTGTGCAGCTTATACACTCTGTCAGAGAGAGAAAGAGAATAATACTTTCTGTGGGAAATCTATAGTATGAAAGGTCTCTAGGACCTGACAAATAACTGATATCCTGTAAGCATGTACATGGAAACATAACAACTGGAAAACACAAAGCAAAACCAGCAACAACAAAATAACTCACTAAATCCTTCTGGAAAGAATGTTATTTAATTTAAAAAAATCACTTTTTTTAATATTTTCCAGTCTTTAGTGATGTATGCTTTGAAGTTTTCTGAGCACCTCTGAATGCCTAGAAGCTTTTTTCTGTACAGTAGAGAAAATGCTGCCCATTTCTTTTTTCAGTAGAAGACCAGCAGGTGACATGCAGACTTTGTAATATAATACAGTTTTAGGGATTTCTTACCTAAATTTCAAATGATTTCAAATCCATTATATGAGAATTGTCAACAGTGTTGTCAACACAAAGGTAGCTGGAACTGTATGGACTATCTGCTTGGTTGGTGTTTGGCTGTGAAACTTAAAATAACAGCAACTAACTAAATTATCAGCATCTTGCATGAACTCCTTGCCTGCTGACTTGGCACGATCCTGTTTCCGAGAGTGGTCTGATGGTGAAAGACTTTGTTTAAGGGGTTGAATTTATATCTCTTGGACCTGCAGTAGATGCTGGGGTTACTTGGAGCTATGATTCTCAGTAAGCAGAACTGACAGTAAGCAGAGTAAGACTTGATGGTAGATCATGAAGTTTTATTTAGTAGCTAAGAAGTTTTAATACCTAAAGCACAAGTGGGTTTAGTTGCTATTTCAGTAGCTATTAGGTTTAGTTATTAGTTCAGTATAAGGCACTAGCAAGCAGAACACTGGTACTATAAAGAGGTTTTCCTACCCCTAGACCTGCAGAGACTTAGGTAATGAATTTTGTTGATGACTGATGTTATCCATCTTAGAAATAGAATGAAAATAGATAAAGTTTGTAATAGAATTGGATTGTCTTAAATTGTCAATGCACATAAACTCCCAACCAAATTTTTTCTTAAAAATGAAAAAGCTACCCCTTATCCCTAGCTGTCTCTGGAGCTATTTGAAGCCTAAGATTTAATAAATATGTTGCATTGAATGTACTTAACTAAGGCTTTGCAAGTTTGTTAGATTTGAGTTCTGGTTGTAGCTGATACAATTCCAAAGTTCCCTGCGGACAAAAGGAAATGATTGTTTCTTAGGAGACCAAAGTTAAAATTAATTTACCTTCAGAATTACAATCTTGCTATTTAAAAGTACTTATCAGATTTTCACTTCATAACAAGTAGCACTTGCTAAGAATATTGCCACCTTCACTCCTGTTGTAACCATAGACAACACTAGAGATTCTTGTGTAAGGTTAGTCTCTCTTTTTCTGGGATTTTTTTTTTTAATTTTTTTTTTTAGATAGCTCTCCACTGTTTGGCTCATTTTATTTTGTGGGTTTTTAGGAATGGGTATGATGGAAATAATTTTTTAGGAGATACTGGTTCCTAAAGTTTGGAATGGGATTTCACCTTTCACTCACCAACCTAAAATAGCTGGTTGAGAGTTAGAGCACATACCTTTGCATCCAATTTCATGATGAGTCTATAACGTTATCCTTAATTCATTGCTTCATTTTTAATATTCCAGTGCTAATGCAGCATTAATATTGTAGAATCAAATACTCAAAATGGGTCAGCCAAACAGGTTGAACACTCATCCTTTCCTTTTCTGCCTTCTGTGTATGCAGAAAATGATCTCGATAGTGTTAAATACCAATAGTCAAACAATGTATCCTATCATGCAATTATAATGTACAGTGGGCTACATATATTTCGTTTTTCTCTCATTAAGGTCCTTCTGCTGTGGATGTTCCAGAAGTAGAAGAACATGTATTTTTTTAATCTTTGTTACAATCAGAATCATCGAGCAGTTCTTCTCAAGAGAGAAACACTTATCACAACTATGAAATGCTTTATGAACTTTTGCCAGCAGAATTCAGCTTGCTCTGATTCCAGTCTGAAATGTGAATCTCTACAATTAACTTTGACTCTGCCCTTTCTATAAACAATAGCAGATACAAAATTCCCCTCCAAATTTGTAAACCTTAGTGGTTTTAAGCCCTTTTAAAAGAGAAATTCTACCCAGAGAGACAAAAATTGAAGGAAGTAAACTTAGTGTCTAATAAAGGTAGGTGAGAATTAGAATAAAACATGGTATTTTATATGAAGCATATGCTCTTGTTGGAACAGAACTATCTGTGGCAGGTTTATCTATTTCATGTATTTGCATAGAGTTCATTCCTGTAGAGGTTAATATGCTTATATTAAATTTTATCATGTTAATCACTGAAATGGAATAGGTAATATTATCCAGAACAGAACAAGGGTCTTGACTTACCCTAAGTCAAAGAAGAAATTTGTGAACTGTGACTAATAGCATTTCAACTGTGAAATTATTCTGCCTTAGCACAAGCTGCAACATATGGCAGTGAATCTGTACAGTAGGTTTTTGCAAGTGAAAGAACAGAGAAAATTCTTGGGACAGTTGGAAGTCTGATGCTGAGGCAGTCACAGGTTTTGTGGAATATGTAGGCTTTTCTTATTCTCTTCATGAAAGAAATTTAGAATGCCATATATAGTTCAGCACTTGTCACACATAAATCTAAGTATACTGAGAAATATGCTTTAATTTCTCTTGTGCCTTTTAACTTATGGGTAATCTTGATGTTGCGTATGAGGTTTCCATGTAATCCTCTTCTCTTATATATGGGACTTTGAGGATGCGGGACACCGCATACGTAAAGCAGACAGATGACATCTTTAAAAAGTACATTTTTAAGAAGCAAGAGAATAAAAAAATCCCAATCCTAGTAGCTAGAATATAGCATGTACTTTTTTCAGTAACAGAGAGATGAAATTTGACTATGATATGAGTGCTAGAAGAGGCTTTGCTTCCATGGGTCACCAGTACCCATTTTATGTTTCATAATGGTATCAGATGTGTGAGAGAAGCTCAGAAAAAGGAGCACTTAAGACACGAGAAGTTTATATTCAGTGAGGTGACGTGACAGAGTTAATGGGAAGAGACAATTTTGTAACAGGAATGAAAATAATAATCAATAGTACATAAAAAAAGTGGGCTAGACCTGTAGCAGCGCACATAGTGAATGCAGACTTGTCTATGGCAACCCAGCCTTTCAGCAGGCTTCATATCCCATGTGAGTTTGTCTTGTCTTTATTTTCTAGGATGATCTCTCTTTCCATAATTTTTATTAAACAAATTAGGCTTCATCTAAACAGTTTATTATGTTACTTTCTCAGCATTGTGGTCTGTGGTTTTATTTTTGTTTGTATAGGTTATGTATCTTGTATAATTTTAATGTTTGGCGGAGTTTGTGTTCTGTAATCTTAACTCCCCAGCTAAATTATCCAGCAATATCCATAGCAGTTTATGTTTTGTTCTTTAGCTGAAATATTTTCTTGGCTGCTCATTAAGTGGCAAATCCTCTTCCTGGATTATTTATTTCCATAGAATGTAATTAAGGTGGTTTACTTCACAAGGAATATACAAATATATATGAATAAAGAGAGACTTCAGTCACACTTTAGATTACCATGGGAAGTTTTGTCCAATGTGTGAGTACGTGTATGCACAAGTTGATTCACATCCTCAACTAAGGAGAAGGAGTTTTCATTTTTTCTCATTTCTACACTGAATTTATGCAGCTTTCTGTCCTCTGAGAGAAAAAGTGCTTTGTAGTACTTAGCTATAACGCCATATTTAGAGACCCTATTCAGTATACCTTGGCTAGAGAGAGTCTCAGCTGTGCCATGTGTGTTTAGAGCAATAGTTAGGTTAAATCAAGGCGACAATGAGGAGACCTTCAAAGTTTGCAAAGGGAAACAGATTACATTTCTATCAGTAAAAAGGTGGGGTGTTGAGGGTTTGGTTTTTTTTGAAAAAAAAAAAAAAAATTAAAAAAATTAAAAATTAAAAAAATTTAAAAAATCTTGTGGAAGATTAAAGAGTAGAAAAAAAATGCTTGCCTTGATATGTTAGGATGTTGAAGACTAAAAATAGTGGAGTCCAATACATAAAGATTTAAAGAATATATATATAAAAAAAAGAACAAGGGTGTCTAAGAAATAGAGTAATAAGTGGTTCTTTAAATAGGCACTATACAAAA
Source organism: Coracopsis vasa (assembly GCA_026283785.1). Classification (NCBI taxonomy): domain Eukaryota; kingdom Metazoa; phylum Chordata; class Aves; order Psittaciformes; family Psittacidae; genus Coracopsis; species Coracopsis vasa. The sequence continues at coordinate 1,915 of JANHGB010024661.1, read as the reverse complement.
TAAAAAAGAAAGAAAGTATTGATCAGTCTGTATTGAAAGCTAGTGGCAGGGATTAATCTGACTACACAAAAGACTTAAATCTTCACATAGTTGTTTGAGCAAGATAATATTGTCCGGTCTCTGAATTGCTTTTATCTTGGTAAGACATATTCTAAAGCATCTTAACAGGACAGTGATAGCTCTTCAAGACTGACAAAAGACCATAGCTGCATTAAACTCACCATTTCTCAAAAAATAACAAAAGCAAAAAGGAGAAAAAAGTATTTAATGGGGACCTAGGTTGACAGAAAAGCAAAATTAAGCCTTCTTCCACGCACTAATTAAATCAGCTTCATTAATAAATATATTTTTTAATTATATGCAGTTTTTGAGTGAAATGTCAGTTTGTTAGTATGTCAGTTATTTTAGTGTGTTGTAGTTGTGGTCTCAGGCCCTAGGTACTGAAATTGATATTCAAGCAGAGTTTGCTCTGTTTGAATTAGTTGATTTTCAATTCATTTAGTTAATTGAATTGAATCAGATTTACAGTTGCTGCACTGAACAATTCTTCAACTGTCTGCTTCATATTTGCGTAAATTCTTCAACTATGATCCACCTCAACATAAAAATTCAAAATTTTTAAGATGAGTCTTTTGTCTACTGCAGTGGAAATGGAAGGTGAATAACTGTGTTTAGACAGCCTATTAAAAACAAACAAACAAAAATAAATTAAAACCCAAAATATTTATTTCATCACTCATGAGGGTTTATTGTCTAGATCCAAATTTTCTGGAATAAGTTTTGCTGCAGTGTTATCATGATTGAATTGCAACCTTTCCAGATATATTTTAGACATGTAAAAAGTGTAGTATTTGCTGCTTCTTTTATTTTTATTTTTTTTTTTACCTTTTAAGACTACATTTTAAAAATACAGCTATTAGAATTTCAAATTTAAATAAGGGGAAAAGTCAGCAGGAGCTGAAGACATTTTGCAGCTTAGAAATGGCTTCTGAATCGCTGTGATGTTCTTCGAGTGAGGAAGTAATTAAGAAATAAAGATTTGGTACTTGTAATTTTATTTGCAGTAGCTTGTGAAAAGGGACTGGGATTTTCACTAGAGACAAATGACTGTATTTAAGGTGCCAGATGCTTAGTAATAGCACTATGATATTAATTCTTGAGAAATTAATAATCTGTACTGATTAGGGTACTGTACATAGTCTTCAGTCATTATTACACCAGATAGTATTTGACTGAAGTTCCAGTTAGGTGCAGATTTTTTTCAATATTTGCCTAGATTCACCTTGATATTGTTAAACAATATTTTCTTCTTATGTACCTGGGACTTACGAACCTGGAACTTGAAATTACTGTCGCCTATTTGACCTGCGTGTCTGGTGTTCATATTGTTGTGGGAGTCTCCAACCAAAAGAGAAAATGTAGGTTTGTCAGCGTGCAGTGTTTATACTGTGCTTTGATAATCCTACATGTTAGTTTTCTATCTAAAATATATGAATGAAAATACTGGTTAGTATGTTGCATGTTTGGAAAACTGATCTTCAAAAATAACAGTCTGTTTAGCATGTTAGTACATAGACCTAGAGGACTAGTTGAAATAATAAAACCAAAATATTACAGTTAAGGAGCTCTTGATGAATTTGGTGTGTGAAGCTCCAGTATCAGTTGTCTGCTATTATGAATACATGTTTTCTCTTGTTTTCTTAGCTTTTTTTAATTTTTAAACTTCCATTCTGTTCCTGTTTTAAAATTAATTAGAAGATTATGAGATTCATTAAGGAAATTCTTTTTAAAAATTGACTCCCATGAAAGCAGTATTTGGTGCCTTGTAATCATGTAGTCATTGGGTTCCATCCAAGATGGTTAAATTAATTTTTTACTGTTGTCTGTTGTACTTAAGCTTCAAGTACAAGGGATG
>JANHGB010024659.1:4552-30678 GCA_026283785.1 Coracopsis vasa | reverse complement strand
CACTATGCCTCTGCTTCGCCTTCGATTCTTTTTTCTATTTTTAACCTCCTCAGGCAGGGACCATCACATCACTCATTTGTGTGTTGCATGTATAGTCTGTATATGTCACAAGTCCGGCTTCTAGCCCAGCATAGTGCCAACCCAACTGCCTTCCATGTAATAACCTAGCAGTGATGAAGCATGGAGATGCCAGGCAGGATGAACCCACTGGTTCCAGCTGGGGAAGGAGGGACGTTTTAGTGTAAGGCAGCATTCACAGTGTTGATGAGTCACCCAGATATGCACAATAACTGCGGTGGTGGCTCTTCCAACACCCTCAACATCCTTTGCACTGTCTCTTGGTTTCCTGTTCCCAGCACAAAATCTGTTTGCCTTTAGTGAGTTAAATCTCTTACTTCCCTGTGTTTTCCCCCTGCCTCAGCTCCTTTAGTATTTTGCTCTGCTTTTGCAATTTATGCATCTGAGATCCTAAACGTGGAAAGATTACAGCCTGAACTCACTCCTAACCTGTCTGAGAATGATACTTAACTACTAGCGCTCATGCCATTCAACAAAAGGCAGCACTGGATTGATCAGTGCCTCCGATTTCACTGATCTTTGGCTCCAATATTTTTCTTGTTCTCTAGTAAAAAGTGCTAAACATTAGTTTGTTGACCCAGATTACAAGCCAGCATTTACATGAAGGTAGAAGACACTCCCACAGCAAGTTGCACAGATGTGCGACTTCCTCACACAACTGATACTAACATCAACTGTATTCCTACCCTCAGTTAATGGACACAAGAATTTGTTGGCATGAACAAGGAATTAATCATTATTGACCAAGCACTCATTATGGCAGCTATCAAGAACAAGTGAGTTTTAATTTTTATAAAGAGGTCTGTTTAATGGGGAAGGTGAATATCATATTTTGCGTGTGAGTGTGAAGGATTAGTCAGGTCCTTGATTTGCTTGAGCTGTAGCTGGGCATAAGAAGAGTGCAACATGCACTCTCAATTGATGACTAGAACAGCTGTAGCAGAGTCACAGGGAATCCACTCTTTGATCTGCAGTCAAAAAGGGATGGTCATCACGGTTCTTACTAGGCTTAGTGATTAAAGGAAGAGTCTTATGAATGTATCTCAAAGCCAGGGCTAGAGCAAATTACAACAAATTTGAAGGTGGAGAAAAGTCTTACTTTTAAATTCAGATATTCTGTATTTGTAATTTTTCATTTTTCTGATACTTCTTTATATCTCAGAGGCTGGTGAGTTGACCCAGGCAAGTCAGCACACAGCTAAGTCAGACGTCCTTAATCTAGAGATATCTTAGACCCAGTGAGCATAGTGTGAGTGATGTGCAATCCAAGACATATGTCCACTGTTTTTTTATTTATTATATTTTTACGTATATACATAATGACGGGGAGAAAAGACAAAAGCTTACATCTGTGTACTGTTGTTTTCATGTCCATACATAAAACATCCCTCAGTAGTTCCAATGTAGGAGATGCCTTTGCTTTAAATCTTTCTTAAAATAGTGATTCCTATGCAATGTATGCAACAAGTAATGTTTAATGGTGTGCAGAGGCTAACTCTGTCACAGACACAAACATGCAAGCACAGAACCACATCTTATACACCTTCTACACAGAGGCTAACACTCATGTCATAGCTGGGGACCTAAGGCTTCCAGTTTCTGCTAGCATACCTCAATAGCAGCCTGAACAAAATGTTCTTCTGTAAAGTGATTGCACAGCAGATAGCTTTTATTGTTGCAAATCTCCGTAGTTCAGCAGATGGGAAGAGAGCAGAGGGAAAATCAAAATCCATGCCCTAGGAGCCAGGCTGTCTTAGTGATTTACAAATGACCCCAGTGATCTGCAGTCATTCTGGGCACTTGATATTGCTCAAGTCCCTCTGTCTTCCTCTCTCTCGCACTCTCTCTCAGCATAATAAAGATAAATCCAGGAAACTAAATTCAGCACTGCAGATTAGTGATGGGCAGAAAACTGGATGTGCATGAATTAAACAAGATCATTTGCCTCCTCTGATCTGCAGATGTTTTTCTCTCAGAAATGCAACTTCTTTTTTTGCAGGTGACACCCACACATCTCCTTCACTTACTGGCGATGATAATAAAGGAGATAAACAACTGGAGCTCGTGCAATTACACTTAATCTTTGTATGTCATCATCACCAAGCAAAGCCACAGCAATAGGAAAACAGAGCGGTTTTCTGCTGCTCATTTCTAACTGACATTTCATCACCAAGTTGCTCATGTAGCCTATGGACTCTTTGAACTTCATTTTGTGCCTACTCTCTTTCACAGTGTGTGGGTACTGCCATACAGTGCCAAGCTGCAGTACATGTATCTTCCTCCCATACCCTGGTCCTCCTTTTGCCTCTCTGCCTCAGTGGTTTGAAATCAGATTGCACAACTGCAAGATGAACTCCATAATAAAAGTTAAAAAAATAAAAAAGAGTAAAAAGGAAGGAATACTCTGATTTTAAAACCTTATGCTGCAGGCTAAATGTAGGATTTGTAAATAATCTTTTAGTTCAGAAAGAAAAGGCAGAAATAAGGCTATTTTTTTTGAATCTTTTTTGGTTTTGGGTAAGTGTATATGCATGGTTATTTTGACTTGAATCTCAGGAAACAACCACAGAGCTTTCATCATTCCAAGGGCTGCTTTTATTGGAGGAAATTCACTGTAGCTGCCGTCCAAACTAATGCATTTCTTTAGCTGCTGGAGATGAGCCTGGAGTGACTTAACTCCACTTTTCCTGCAGTCAGCCGTTCATCCATCCTGCCTCTCCAGCCTGCTGTGGTTTGCTTGGCCATTTCCCTTTGAATATGATTTACAGCTTTTATCTCAAGAGATTCCTGGGACTCAGCAGTGCACCCAAGTCCACACATAGGACCTAACTTTGCTTCCACCATCAGTGCAGCTAGTCTCTCATTGATGCATAGCAGCCTATGCAGTAAAAAGTAATTCTGGAAGCAAGGACTAGGGTGTTTTTAGTAGTTATTTGTAGCATATGGCCAGGAAGAGGCAGAAGTCTGCCTAGTGTCATGCACCCTACAGCTGGTTTGTTCATTTCCATTCCCTGAGGGACTGTTCCAGAGTTTCACTAAAGTGGTTTCAGAGTGCTTTCTCCTTTAATCCCTTTTGCTTCTCCCATCCTTAGTGCTGGATTGCTCCATCACAGGACTGGTCTTGACTAGTGTCAACTTTGTGTGTCTGCAGCATAGAGAGGTTGTTCCCTTGCTGTCCAATTCTGTATCTTCATAGTCTCATACTTTTTGGTTGCTGACAAAATAAAGCATTGGCCTCACTTCAGTATTCTGCTAATGAGAGAAAAAGCTACATGGGATAATGCACCCAAAGGAGACATCCTGCCCTGGATTTCAGCTTCTATCCCTGTGCATCAGGAGCTAATGAGCTATGCAAACAGAAACAATTCCTTTCTCCAGCCAGTTTTGATTTGGCTGGGGAAGGCTGAGAAGCCCAGGAAGAAATGCAAGCAGCCTACTTCGTCATTATCATGAGATAAAAAAAGCCCCAAAACAAACAGCTCTCATCTTGACCACTGGTGTTTGAAGATTGAAGTAGCCTAAAGGCTGTCACAGGCAGCAAGCATAGGTGGAAAATTAGTTCATTCTGACTCACAACAGAGTGATCTAATTTAGTGGGGCACTGACAGGGCTGTTGGCCATTACGTTAGCTGTTATCTAAGTTAGCCTGATTGATGGTTGTGTCCTGCTACAGCCCTCCATGTGAGGGGCTTGAAATGTCACTCGGACTCCCTACCTGCAGTGTTTACACCTAAGCAACTACACTGACAACACCTGAAGCCTCCTACTGCAGCCCTTGCTGCAGCTTCCTGCAAGGGAGTGGACCAGCATCTCTGAGTAATGTATACTCGGATTAGAAGGCAAAATCGCTGCAGGCAGGCAAAAAATGCAATTGTAATTAAAGAGCCACTCCGGTCACACAAGGGGGCAGAAGAGAGGCTGGATGGGAAAGCTTCCTTCTGGCATTTCCTGCCTTTGATTTCTTAATTCTGCAACCTGATGTCTTTTCTTTTAAGGTACTTTAGTATGTAATTTCTTAAGCTTCTTTACTTTAGAGCAAAAGGATTTTGTAAAAAGGCCATTTGATCCTCCTACCAGACTGAAACCACTATGTTAATTTCCACAGAGCTGCGCTGTTACAAATTGCTTGTTTGTGTCTTTGTTTTTGCTGGTTAGGGAGTAATTTTTCCTGACTAAAAAACTAGAGTTGTTCCAGACCGTGAAAACATTTCAACTTGACCCAGAATAGCTCTCTTGATGGAATAAAAAGCCAGTGAGGAAAAGGAATGATGTGGCCGCATAATGATGTAATGGCTAGGAAAACTGTGGCTTTTGAAAATTCTCTGTCATTTCAGTTGTTAGATCAACGAGACACAGACACTTTGCAAAACTTAAGTGCTCCTGGTAGGTTTATGGATCTTCCAAGAGAAAAAACAAAGTGAGAAACAGTGCCTTGATCTTGGAGATCCAGTTTAAAAGCAAAACCGGAGAAACCCACCATGAATTTGAGACCATTCAACTTTTTGTCTCTTTGCAAATGGGTTTGTATAAAATTGGCAGCCTCCTGATACTTTGTCAGTCAAATTGGCCACATCAGAATATCTGCATACCCTGAGGCTGGAATAGTAACATACTGTAATGTGATGCTCTGACAAAAGCACCTAATTGTGAAGAACAATCCATTTGCATCAAGATAAGCAGCTAGTAATGTTTCCCTCTCAGAGCCACTTACAGACACTGACTTTAGCTACAAATTACTGCCTAGTGCTGTTTGCAGCCTTTCCCACTCTTTATTGGACCTTAAAAAAGCTGATGTTGTACTCATTACCCATACCTGTTTTCTGGTTAGTGTGAGTGACTAACAAAATTATGCCTTGGTCTGTGATTCATCTTGAATAAAGTATTTTCCAGTCACACAGCAAAAGCCTTGCCGAAAGCGGAAAGATTTGATCTTTAGCACTGAAGCCTTTGCTTGTGTGCTCCTAAGGTTCAAGCTTTTTGTACTATGTTATTTATTAGTATCAAACATACCATCAGTAGCCAAAGTTGCTTCTGCTGTCAGGGCATGTCTGCAGGTATAATGAACATGGCAATAGCCAAAAGCCTGCTATGCACAGGAAATTAAACATGCGGAAATTAAATGCACTGTGGGAAGCATGTGGTGTGTGGGATTCCCACGTGGTTGTTTGGCACGACTGAAAATCTAAAGATTACGGGAAAAATCAAAGGGATGAAAGACCCCCAAATCCTTCAAACAGAAAATATGCACCTATCCAATCACCACATGGCTCCAATTTCCTATGGCAACTCCTTACCGCAAACTGAAGAGGAATGTGGCATACAAGACAGCCTTTGTGAAGCAAATAACTAGTCAGGGGTACAGTAGAAGGCTGCACAATGGTGTTAGAGGTTAACAAATTGATGGGTTTGTGAACTGCTGAGTCTGCCACAGAGATGAAAGGAAAAGAGATGATATGCAAAGAAGGAAGATGTGATACTGCTTGACAGACATGCAGGGTCCATGTTTATAGCTGCAGAAGAAAGAAAAGACATTTTCAAAAACTCTCATAGAGGAGAAGGATATTGGAATTTGGGGTATTCAAACTAGAAGGAACATCCAAGACTTTTGGCGTTAGTAACCCTGACAGCCCCAGTGGTGAAGGTTCAAGATACTGCAAAGATAACTCCTCAGCATTTGTCTCCTAGGGGCTTGGTTCCTGGAAGCATGGAAGAGCCAGGCTGTTGTTTTGTACTGTGCTGGATACGTGCAGAACAGGAATCAGCATACAGGGGGGTGGAGCAGCACAACCCTTTGTTGACCCCTTGCAACATATGTTGATTGCCATTCAGATATGGTGACTGCATATCAGATGTTCATTTGACACTGAGATCCAGAAGTGGGGGGAAGGAGGATGAAAAATTAAATCACTGTTTGGCAGGACTATATTTGCTTTTGAATTAAGACCTGTGTGCAAGGCAGAAAACCCTATTGATCTTTTGCTGTCCTCTATAAGGGCCAATTTCCAAGTTCAAAGTTGCAACAGAGGGAGGTTTCTCTTTACATCATCCTGTAAACAGTATATAGTCCCCAAAGGCAGGGCCAGGGAGGGCCAGGGCTGTCCTGGCATGTTATGCATTGCCTAAAACCAGATGGAATAAATTAGGATTGCTCTGTTTGTCATATATGCTAATCCACATATGTAGAGCCAGACTCCAGGCTTAACTGGCTTGCTTCTCTGCAAACACTTTCATTTAGTCCCTTACAATGGTGGATAAAAGGTATTTACTGGTATCTCATCTCCAAGAGTCTGTAATCTGTGTCCCTACAGTTCTTTAATATAACAGCAATGTCCACTTTTACACAGTGCTGGGGCCTCTCCTGTCCTGATTCTTCACATTTGTTTTATTATATGTCTAGGATGTATCTCCCTTTCTTTTTGGTCAGTCAAATGAATTAATACTTGTTCCAGATGTTCCAGGACTAACTTTCCAGTATCATGTCCTGGGAGCTATCAGTATGTTTTAGATATGGAAATTACAAAAGTGTTAGGGGAAGGAAAGCAAATATACCAACATTTGCTTTAGAAATTAGTACTTTTCTCTGACTAGCCTCAGGCCCAATGCATTTATTCAGGGTTTAATTTACTGTATCTATTTAATAATTTTAAAACAAGATTGCAAAAAGTATAATAATACTCTAAGGAGTATAGATATAATGAAATAGAAACATCTATATCTAAAAATATATACATGAAGTTTAAATAGAGAACATTTGCTCTGTTTTATGCTTTTTGATACACATTTGCCATCTCACCTTATATTTGCACTAGAAGATGTGATTTTTCACAGCGCATTGTAATCAGAGCAGTTGTTAAAGTTGGGTTATACAATGACAACACTGGTAGATGGCATGGAGACTGATGAGACAGTGCCTTACCTTTTCAGAGGACTGCACAAAGTCTGCTGCCCTCTACCAGAAGTGGCTGAATTCCCCTGGCACAGGATCATCCACATCTCCCCTCCAAGTGAGGAGGAAGGTGGCAAGGCATTAGCATTCCCTCAGTCAGTGCCAGCAAGGACGGCCAAGCTGGGACCATGCAGGGATTGCCATGGGTCCTGTCTGGCTCATACCGCTCTGCCCCCTGCACCTGCACCTTGCTGCCTCAGCTGTGGTACGAAGGCACAGTAAGGGGCTTTTCAGGAAAAGAGGGTAAAAAGTTTATGTGGAAAAAATGTCAGTCTTGGAGGGTTTGTACATGTTGTGAGGGGAAAGGAGAAGAAATGTGTGAAAAGACTGGTTTTAATTTCTTCAGCCTAATCATAACCTTTTGGGTTTGCTGAACTGACCCAGAGGAGTGCTCTCAGGGCCTGCTGGGTCCAAGACCACAGTCCCATACCAAACACACAGCACTGCCTCATGGCAGTGGGTGCTCAGGCAAGTCACTGCTGCATAGAGGTGGTGTAGCACCCTCCAGTAACATGGTTTGTGGTGATACGACTCAGAGCAAATGATGTGGGGCTCGGTCAGCAAACTCACATAAAACTTCGTGTTTGGAAGTGTCAAAGTTTTTTTCTTGGGTTAAGGTATCAAAGCAGATTGTTGCCACGCTTCCACATTTCTCCTTTTGTAATGTCCCTCCAAAGAGGGAAAGAATCTACTTATCCCGATTCGGAGGAAAGGGAATGTTGCACAATCCTAATTTTATTTCAAGATGGAAATATGATTTATTTTTCATTTAATTATTTATATATTAGTCACTATAAAATAAACTTCAACTCCTCAGTGTGAAAATGGATGTTATGTCAAGACAACCCCAATTACAATTTAGGATGTCTTATTAATGTAAACATGCTTAATTGAAAAGATGAAGCAGATTTTGCTGAAAACTTTGTCCTAATCCAGCATGGAGCATTCCTGAAGAACATCTTTAGATAGAAAGGTAACCTCCAGTCAACAAAAAGTTCCTTGAAGTGCCTAGAGCAGTCCCTGCAGGTGGCTGAGCACTTGCAGTTCTGATTCACAATGGTGGGAATGAAGTACCCTCTCACAACTCAAAACCTTGGGTGCTTATGGGAAAAAAATTCAAGTGGTCATTAGTTGCTCATGACTGGACCCAGATTTTCAGAAGAGCTCTGGTACAGCCTAGGTGCTGGAAGGTGTGCACACATTTTCAGGAGGACTCAGCAGAATGCCTTCTGGATAGAAACAGAAACTGAAAAAGGAAGTAAAGCTCTCTCCAAATCTGACCTCTGTGTCTTCTAATGCTTCCCATACAACTTTCTGTTCCCTCACTGTAGGAGGCAAACAAAACAGAAATGGGGCTCTTCATGATGACAACAGATCTTTCTTCCTCTCCTGATTGTCTTTATTTTGTCTCCAGGTTGATTACTTTCTCACTCTGTAGATTTGCTTGGTCACAACTTCAATGGCCTTATGGCAAACTATCCAACCTAAGGAGTCACATATTGAAGGTTTAGTAGTTTTCTATCAGCTTGATTTGTCCTGGCAGCCCATTTGTGCCACAGCCTAATAGCTTAGCTGACTTTTCCATCTTTCTTTCAAGCATGTGTTTTGAATTTCAGACTGTGCCCTGGTCTTGTAGGTAAGAAAATACAATTTTTTTTACATTTTGCCATATTTAACAAGGGTTTCTGAGGATTAGACATACAGGAAAGGAAACTAAAGGTTAAATCTAATGCAGCAGTTATTGGGAAAGGTCAGATGTTCTGGGTCTCCTAACAGCTGGGCAAAACCACAAGTGTTAGGAGCAGACCAGCTCTGAGTTCTGATTCCATCTTTCTGTCTTACCCACTGACAACCCTCATCACAAGTTGTGTCTCATTTTCAGCCATCATGGAAAACAGTCCTTTTAACTTACCCCTTGGTTTTATGTTTGTTTGTTTGTTTGTTTTTCTTTTAGTATATTATATCAAAGTTTAGCCAATACTTGCTGTGGTGTAGTTATCCATGATCAATAACAACAAACATGATGAGAAAATGAGAGGCTGTCCTTCCATGTCCAAGAGCAAGTGACTGCCTAGAAGCACACAAGGCCACTAGTAGGTCAGCTGATGAGTATCACGGCTGCCAGGACCGATATGCAGTGTAGTCTCGTGTTGGTGCATAGGATGGGTAACCCTTGTTCTTCTGGTACGGTGGGTGCCGGGGGGTCATGTTCATGTAGTCACTCTGATGGTACAGATTCTTTTTGGATTTATGCTGTGGGAAAAGGGTGAAGAGAAGTGTGAAAACATTTCTGCAATTAGTCTGTCCTGCCTGGGGTGAGCACTTGAAAAGGGAAACGAGGAAGGGGAACAGGGATCCTTTGAACAGAGGGGGGTTGAATATTAATAAGACCTGAGAGAAGTTAGTAATGGATTTAATTAATTTTTCCTTCTTTGAATTAACAGATCATCTCACCTAACTCTCATATTAACTACTGACAGTTCTGACCTTAGGTCCTGATTCAGGGAAGTGGACATACCTATTAGGCAGCCTCAGGTTTAAGTGCATTTACAGAAAGATTGGAACACATATTCTCATAAAATAATCTATGGAGTTTGCCCAACCTGAATGTACATCTCCAGCTTATCTGCCAAGAGATTTACAGTGTTAGTTTTCCAGGTAAAGGAATGTTGAGAATCAAGGATACAAACTGGTACCTCTCACCATCAATTCTCAGCTGTGAAGTGACTCAGCAGAAGCAATACAGCCTGAACAGTGAAGGCTGTTCTCCTTTATTAGGAGGAAAAAAGAAATCAGCTTAACTCAAACAGAAGCAGGAAAAATCAGCCTAGGCTATGTGTATCACGGTTTGCCCACCATTTACAGAAGTGACATGCAATGCCTTTATTATTCTGAGCCTTCTTTGAGGTGCAAAAAATCAGAGCTGATGTTAATCTTTTATTTGTATCACTATCTGAGCCTCAAAAATCTCATTTCCACTGTTGCATTTCTGCTTTATAATGTCCCTGTGAGTCAAGGGAGGCATCATCTGCCTTAGAAATACAAGTAGCAGAAGACAGGTGAAATAATTTGCCTGTAATCATGGAGGAAGTTTGTGGCTACAGCAGCAGTTGAGCCTCTGACTGCTGCAGACTGTGTGTAAGGTTAGTGTTTCTGTGTAGCTGAAGGCTTTATTGATCGGGGGCTAGGTAAAGTGCTTCCTTGCTTTTTTGTTAATACTGATTATACCTTCTTTTGTAAATCTCCTTCATACTGATGTTTCCGTCTTAGGTACATAAATATTTGCATATGCTGCAATATGCTTGTGATGCTGCAGAATTGGAGGAGCTTTGTATTAGAAAATCTGGTGGCTGAGTTATGCTGTACATATAGAGTAAGGCAATTACTATGAAACATTTTAAGCTTTTTTATATTAATCATATATATGCAAGGTGTTCACTGTAAGTTGCATGCTGTTTAAGTCACGCAATGCAGGTGATATATAGATATCAGTAGATACAAAAGCTTTACTTTTATGTGCTCAACTCCATAATATGTGATTATTAATTCACCTAAAAGGCAATTTTGCATGGAGAAAGACGTTTTGCTAGCATGAATGAATGCTGGACTGTCACAGGATCAAAGACTTCTGGTTTTGGAGAGGAAAGCAGCCTTTCTCTCCAGGGAAGGCAGAACTGTATGTAAATAGATGAATCTTTAGCTGCTTTCAGGAACACAGGTGAAACAGGCTTGCTGTGGCTGTCAAGTATCATATTTTAGGAGCATTTTTTTCACAATTCACAGTGTCTTCTAGGCAGCTGTATTTATATTCAACAACACGCTAAATATATCCATGCTCAGAGTACATATTATCAGGAGAATACTTCCAGCAGAGATAACAGCAGGTAAAAACTGATGCAGTGAATGGCACACATCACAGTGCAGCCTTGCCACTCTTGCTGAGGGCAGACATGTTAGTAGCAAAGTGTGTAGCCATTAGGTACCAAATGAATATAGCAGAGAAAATGTTTCAGACTGTAAGTGATGGATTTGAATCTACAGTGTCTCATCAGGCACAGCCACTGTAGCACAGCATTGTAACACCATCAGCTGTTTGCTGTAGTCCTCTCAATTCTTCTAGGAGTCAGCCTTCACGATAAGGCACAAAGAAGGATCTGCCTCTGCCTTTTCCTACGGCAATGCCCCATTTGATGTTTTCCATCAGAAATAACTATATATTGAACAAGCATATTTTTGTGAAACACTTAACAGATCTCAAGATTCAACCAGCAGTGAGAGTGGCTTTCTGTATACACACATTTAACCTTTCAGGGACTCTGGGCCCTTTTTACAGGCTACCTCCTAATATACTGATAATTACTATTTAATGACAAAGATACAGGAGAAGGGCAGAATGCAAGGAACACAACTCTCTATGATCATTGTTGAAGTCTTTTCCACATGGAGTAACTAGTGTAAATCAGCTCTGGGAAATCACAGTCCTAAGACTTGTCTAGGAAGAGGTCATTCTGCTGCCTCTCCATCACACCTCACTCTTTCTGTACTCCATTAGGCAGAACTGGATGTGGCCTGGGCCAGCCAACTCTCCAGAGAGATTAGAAAGCAAAAATAATGAGCCCTAAGACTGTCTCAGCTTTCTTAGCATTAATGTACAGAGGCAGACGAGGGACTACTGAGATCACAGTGCTCCTATTCGCTTGTAGCCAAGCTGCTAGAAATATCACGTACTTGAGGGAATTGGTGGATAGGCACAAGGCATCAGTGCAGATGGCCTTGGGCCAACTGAGCATTCCCTAAGATAGTTTTACTGTAGGTGAGCTCCTTCTGTCAGTCTAGGCTCAAAGGGTTTTTCCAGGAATGCTTGTAGTGCTAGATTTCCTTGACATGGACAATTGGCAGAGATAGAGACTGTGTCCCAGTATTGCTGGTGTGCTGGACACTGGCAACACTATGGCATTACTATTTGCTTTAGCACTCTACTGCAGAGGCCTGACTGCTCACCTGGACAGCATCTGGTGTTTCAGCTCTTTTGGGGTGTAGCATGAGTGTGCACATATAGCTGGGGTGAAGAAACACTGTGATCCTGAGGTGAGGAGTATCAGTGAGTTTGTGGTAAGCACAGCAAGTATAGCCTGAAAAATGAACTGGGACAAAGAACACATAGAGCAAAGGAAAATTGTAGTTTCTTACCCAGTAGTTAACAAAAGCTGCGGTTATCAGCATACTGTAGAAAGCAAGAACTCCAGTCACTGCCACCATAGTCCACAAAGGAATTGCAGACTGAGGCTCTTGTATTTGCACGGGTGTCTCTTCAAGGAAAAGAATAAAGAAAACTTTAGGTACATGAAAGCAACCCCCTCAATCTTTGCTTATTTACTCCTTGTTCCAATGAACTATTTGTATTAATCATCATTTAAGATGTCTTCTTCAGGACATCTGGAGCAGTAATGTAGTTTTACCAGGCAACCCAACTTATTTTTTTTAAAGGACACAAACTGCATTAAGCCATCATGTAGGGAGTGTGTATAGGGAGGATACTGGCCTACAGAGAGTTCTCAGCTTACCTTTCACATGAATGACCGTTCCATTGCTCTTCTCATTGTAGACATATGGGGGTGGATACATGGCCTCAATTTTGCAGAAGTAAATGTCAGTTTGGTTGACACTCATATTCCAGAGATTGAAGATGACTTTGTCTTTATCATGAATCCCTTCGCAGTTGAATTCTTTATTTGAATTACTGCTCATTTTGGTCGTGTTCCATAAAATAAAGCAAACTTCAACTGCTCTGTCTGTTCCTTTGTGCAGTGAAGCTCGAAACTCCTTCCCCGTTCCATTGTACGTGTAATTGCAGACTAGAGTTGCGTTTTTGTGAGCTACAGTGAGCAAAGGACTCTGATCTACTAAAATCTTGTTTTCTGGAAGAGAGAGGAGAAAGTGAGAAAAACACTTATTTATAAAATACTGCATGAGATACAGAAACACTTCAGAGCCACACATCCTCCCATGCAACTCTTCTCCAGAACTCGTCTCCTTTGCTGGCACTTCCTACCAGGGTACATAACCACCAACTTGCAGAGGCAGTTTCTCACAGGAGCTCTTATTGCTATAATTCCCCTTTAAATAAATAGCTACGTAGTCGCTAGAGGAAAGTGTGAAGTCAAGAGTGTTTTTCTTTGAAATCAGAACAGTGGTACAGAAAGTGGCCCATGTGATAAAGACTTAACGTCAGGGCTCAGAAGGCTACTCTGCAATGTGTGTGTATGTATATACATATAAGGCCACCTTAGTCTACCATTTCCTTAGCAGGCAGTTTCCCAGGAGACATTATGGAGTGAAAATGCTGTGAATTAAATGCTGAGTTTAGCAGTCAGATAAGATAATATTATTTATACATTTGCTTTTTAATCATATGACAGACTTGAAGAGTTTGCAGGTGGATTTGCTGAACCATTTCAAGGATTTGGACCTTGGACAATGAGCACTGAAAGCATGAACTGCTATCATTTTAATGTAAAATAAGTCATTTCTCTAGCTAGCAGCTGTAGTAGATTCTTAATCTCTCAAAGGACTCAGGAGCTGACTAATTTGATGCTGCTATTGGCACTTAGCACTTGAATGATCTGCAAAAAAGCATCACATGAAGGTATAATTCAATTTGGATTGACCAGACTAATACATAAACAGGAAATGTTTTCTGACATGTAGACCTCTGTGCTACTACCTGCCAAACAATGAAACACTGCAAGGACTATGCAGAAAGACAACTTCTTCCAAGAAAAATCATCCTGTACAAACAAGGCACAATTTTTCAAATGGTGACCTGTAAGCAAGGGGAAGGGAGTCAGAACTAGTTTCCAGGCTAGGAACTTGCCAGAACTAAGGACAGCCCTTTTGTGTGTGTATATGGTTATGTAACTCTTCATGCAAGCTCAACTCACATGAGGTCTTAGTAGCCTTTTATAGATCCCTGAGAATTGCTGTGGTTGTGAGAATTGCAATTTTATCTCTTGTCCTGAAAATCTACTGCAAAAACTATATTCTAAGTAATCCATGTAATGAGACTTAAGAAAAGGCTAGTAAGGGAAATGAATGGGAAGCAGGACAGATCCAGAATGCCAAGAAAACAAATATTTCACCATGTTTAACAATATTTAGGACCAGAAAGCTACATTGAGTGTGTTTATACCTACACAAGAAGATGGAGTACCCCAACCTTTTGCACAGGATACTCCTTTGGGATGAATGTGATCCAGGGAGTAAAGTAAACACAGAGATGCATGAGACGACCAACACTAGTGATAGGGTGTGGGCAGTAAAAACAACCCACTGCTAGCAGGTTCTCTAGTTATCAGCCCAACCCATGAAACTGCTGAAGTTGTTCATTTTCTCACTGAAAGTCTTGTTTACCATTCTTTTCTACTCATGAGAGCAGGAAGCTCTGAGAGAGGGAATGCTCTACTGCCTCAGGTTTATCAAAGAAAGACTGTAGTCTAATTTCCTTGTGTTTCTTTGTTCAACATAGTTAGCATGTGGGTTTGAGCAGAGCTGATTACAGCTCTGAGCTCCCATGTTTGCAGGGAACCAAAACACTATGAAACTTCTTGTTTTGATGAAGGATGAGTATTTCCAGGCTTTCCAGCAGAAAAAACCCCACAGATCTTGGAATCCTGAAACTGAGCAGTAACTGAGTAATAACAAACAAGGCAGGTTTCTACCTGAGCTGCTGCCTGTGGTGAATTTTCATTGAAATGAAGACATTTCAACAAAACATTTCAGTTTCATCGAATCAGCATTTTCCAACAAAAGCTCTCACGTGGGCTTATAAGGCATGAGTAAGGTGGGGGGGAGGGTTGGATTCCACCCCATTAGACAAGGTATTTCATCATATTTTTGTTGGCCAGAAAAATGGTCTTTGGCCTAAATGGCAATGTACTCGTCTGCAATAGAACTGTTCTACCTTTAGCACAGCAGAATTCTACACATCTCGCTCGAGACAGTTATTCTGATTTGCACTGCAATAGTGCCCACCAGTACAACCCTGACTGAGACAGAAAAGGTCTCTTCTGAAGGTGTATTCAATCCCTGTGACAGAGTTTACAACCAGAATAGGCATCCTGGCACAGACACTTGCAGAAGCATTACACTTCAGAAAAGTGCTTGCCTGTTTTTTGCTGCAAGTACTTATAGAAAACTAATGGATGTTTATTGCTCAGCCTGTTCAAATTTTCACTATGGCCAAAGGAAAGACAAAGAGCACTAAAATCTCATCCCTGAGGGACCACCTTCAAACGTTATTTTAGACTCATCTGCGGACCTCAATAACTTCCCCCCACTTTTTGCTGTTGTCAGCTAATGTGGATTCCTGATGTTTAGTACCTAGCTTCGTGCCTTGAGATCCACTATTTAACTACAGCTTTGGGCTATTTATGGCCCTGTCATAATACTATGCTGATTTGCAACCAGTCTCTTTTGATACACCTACCTAAAAAAAGTAAGTTCCTTCAACTTACTTCCACCTCTCGGGTTTTTGGTCTGGTCTGCTTGCCTTGACGTGCAGGCTGTGTGTTGATAACCTGTCCCCATGCTGCTGATGCTGGAATGCAGCATGGCTCAGCACTGGGAAAAAGTGTATTTGTCAA
Source organism: Coracopsis vasa (assembly GCA_026283785.1). NCBI lineage: Eukaryota > Metazoa > Chordata > Aves > Psittaciformes > Psittacidae > Coracopsis > Coracopsis vasa. Next base: position 15,012 of record JANHGB010024659.1, on the reverse strand, counting down.
GACTTTACATGAAGACTGTACCTACATGATTTGAGCTAAGCACACAAATCTGTTTTCACGAAGTGGCTCTACTAGTTCAAGTCTAAATTGATTGAGGAAGATCTTTTGGTTTTCATTTGTAGAAACTAATTAGCACCATGTGAATCAGTTGGGCTGCAATACCAGCAGGGGCAAGGCAGGCTTACCCCAAACAGGAGTGTTAGACTGGCCTGCTTCCTCCTCCAGGCTTGGGGTTTTTTGAATTGGAGAAAGTAGATCATGCCAAAATGTGTATTAGTTTCATGGATAAGACAAAGTAAGACCAGACATCCCTTACTTCACTTGTGATCTGAATAGGATTTGATTATATTCTTAGTTGGATCTGCACCATTCTGAGCAAAGATGGGCTGAGACTGCTTTTGCCTACGTAGTTTTTCTCGTAAGTGTCGCTTTGGGTTTATTAAAATGGTGAAACTCTGAAACATTTAGTATGTGTTTCCATTAGTGTATGCTTTCCCCTAAATAGGATTATGATTGCCATTTCCAGAGCTGTGTTCAGTCATGCTGCATAGTAATAAATATCTGTATCTTGGCCTTACCCAGCCAAGAAGATGGCACTTATGAAAAATCATTGTCAGTTTCAAAAAGCTGTGAAGTCTAAAACTGTAAAATCATTTAAGTCAGTGTACACAGGCTACAAGTTTCCCAGGATCGTACGATTTGTATGCAATGGTATGTGAGATCTCAGAATGTTTGCTAAGCTTTTTTATACCTCATTTGTCATGCTGGACATGTGAGGAGGTTTTGCATCATGAAAAAAAAATGCCATCCACAGATAATATCCATAAAATTCCAACTCCTTAATCATGGACCCCTGATACAAACAAAACTTCATTGACTTTTTTTCTTCCTTTTTTATTTGCCAAGAAAGTGAAATAGAGTCAACAAAGTACGGAAAATAACTATTTTGAGGGTTTTTTTTTCCAGAACTTTCCATGAATCATCATCAGCTATTGGAAAAAATATTCTGCTAAAAATATTTTGTACTCTCCTTTCTTTCTTTTCCATGCCAATTGACTTCAAGGAGCTTTTTGCCAGAGCAAGGAATCTGCGATAAGTTGGGATTTCTACAAGTAAAGTAAAAAAAATGGCCCAGATAAGTTGCTGGGGGTGGTAGGGGAAAACCTGAAAGGAGTTTATTTAATCCACAAACAGAAAGAGCTCCAGCTGTGCTATAAACAAAGGTATTCCAGTTTTGCTACTGCTGGTCTGTTGATCAATTACTTTAACTTCTCTTTCCCAGGTATGTGGGTCTTTCTCTTTTACTTTGCCTTTTGGTCACCCAGCTATGTGTATAATGTGCAGCTGGAGGGAGCTTCCCCTTGTTGCCATTATAGACTTGTTTTCCACTAATCTTTCCTGCACTGGTGTGAGTACTGCAGGAAACATAGTACTACACAAAGCTGACACTTGTAGCAAACTGACAAGAAAAAACCCAGTGTGAACACAGGGGGGTTCTTGTCAGTTTGTGATTTTGGGTTTTTTTTAAACAAGAATCGGTTGATGTCACTTTAATCTTGGCTAACCTCACCTCATACATCTTCTGCATGCTGGTAACCTTAGTGGGTTAGAGGTTGATTTTAACACCCAGAGACCATAAGCCAGAAGGTTATGCAAGTAGTAAAACGATGAGGTAATTTGTGATACACTGCAGTGGGAACCCACTAACACTACTAATTTCACAAAATTCATGGGGCAGGCAACTAGATCTACCTGCCTTTCTTACAGGCTCTAGCAAGGTAATTATTAAGCCAACAAAAAGAGAGGGAGGTCAAACTTCGTTAATGTGTTTCTGCAAAAGCAAAACGAGCAAACTGACCTGTTAAGTCCCTTTTCATGATTCCAACTCAACCTGCAGCACTCACTAGTACAGTCTAACAACAGCAGAATGGGACAAATTCTTTTGTTTTCCCTAAAAACAAAATACCTGAGGCCATAATACACTCTGTGGCTTGAGGAAGTCCTGCAGGGTTTTGACCTGCCTTAATGTTTTCCATGTACTAAGGATCAATCTTCTCGATAGAAATTAAGAGGTGGAGAAAAGACATGGAAAAAACTGAAATCCCTGAGAAGCAAGTTCCTCACGTGCTTCTTTTTAAGCAGCTGGACAGTCTCAGTGAAGCTGTTGGAGAAACTTAAGTTCTTCATGCAAAGCAAGTGTATAAATGTCTACAGAGCCATGGCATAACCCCTGTGTCTGATAATCATACAGTATATTTTATGGTGTTGCAATACAAAAAAGTTGCTTGAAAGTTGTGCACACCTCGTGGAGATGTCTTTAAAACTGCTTAACTCATTGCTGATACTTGTCCCTTCCTGGAATCAGTTTCTTCTCTGACAACCAGGGGCCCATTGTGGAAATAATTACAATGTTGCAAACACAGAATTATAAACATTGGAAAAGAAGAAGAAACAAAAAGCCTATGAACACTTAAAGAAATGTAGATCATGGTGTCCTGCAAATTACAGTGTCTTCACTGAGGAAAAGAATTATAGAACAGTAAGGGAGAAATAAGGAAAAAACAGATTCAATTGTATCTCTCGTATCAGAAAAAGCAAACCTTTAAAGATGCTCTATATGTGAAAACTTTTGTACTGGAAAACAGATTTTTGTTCCTATCTGTAACTTCTCTGTAAAATACAAAACACTGATATTTGGAGAACACCCAATAATAACAGTTCACAGGCCAGTGGTTTAAAAAATTGTCTGTCTCAAGATTATCCTAGCAAAAGCCATCATCTCTTGCCTTGCTTTGCATTTTGATGTACCCCTTGGAAAGACTTGTTAACTCTGAACATGCTAACACTGCATCATCAAGACAACAGCAAGGCAAAATACCCTCAGCCACCACAACTGAAGATTCAGAAGATTCACTAAGACTCAGGATTTCAAAATCACAAATAGATATTTTATGTTGTTAAAGATCTTCTCAGAAAGAAGCGCGATATCTCGTGAATAACAATAAACTTCTAAACAACGCACAAAGCAATCCCCGTCCTCCCATTTTTGAGCTCAGTAAGCAACTCCGCTTTTGGTCCTTTTATTTTCTAGCTCTGTGAGGATGTGGCTGGGCTCAGCTTTACAGCCCATCACACCAAGCTGGGCCATAGTGGGTCCTGGAGCTTTGCACATAAGACTTGGGGGTGGTGGAAAGGCTGAGCCAAGAGAGGCGCTTGCACCAGGTCTGCTCAACCTCCCTGCCCCCAAAGAGAAGGCACTTGTGAACAAAATCTGTAAACCTGGGGAAAGGTGAAATAAACCCTCCGCTATCTATGCATGCAATTCCCAAATGCATCTAAAGACAAATCAAATTAAAAGAAATCTCTTGGATCCTATCTTGCAAGGATACTTGTGGCAGGAAAAAATCAGCTTCTTAGTAATATCAAGTTGCTCCATATGCAATCTTAGCAGCACGCTCTGTCTGTTCCCTTTCATCCAAACACAGAATGATTTCTGCAAATCAATTCAAAGCTATTCTAGTCCTTTTCTCCCCTGATCAGGAAAATCAACGGATAGGATTGAAATGGGGGGGGTGGTGTTGTTACCTGTTACATCAGCAGTGGGGATGAAGCAGAGCACCACGAGGATCCCCAGGAGCATGGTGCTAACGGTGGGCCCGATGCTTTGTCCCCACCCCCTCCAGGCGCTGTCACGTCTCCCAGGGCCCCGTACCACCAGCCCTACTTTCCTGTGGGGCCAGGCTGCACCCTCAGTTGCTCACACAACTTCTCTCCTCCTCCCTCTGCAGCACATGATACACAGCCAAGTGAAACCACTGCAATGGCAACGCTTGAACAGGAAGTTAAATTGTTTGATGATTTTAGGATGTTGCCTCTGCAAAGCTCAGTAACACCTGAAAGTCAGTGGAAGCCTGCATTTCAAAATAGGGACTCTTGTCCCTGTATTGCAAGATGTGTGCTTGTGTTTGGGGCTCTGCAGGGTTTCTCCTATCAGGGAGAAATGGACTTCCCTAGAGGTGCAGTGCTGCTTTTTTACCAAGAGCACATACAGATATATGCTGTTCCCATCACCACGGTAGACGCAAACAGCAGTTTGTAAGTTCCTGGTGGCCAAACCTGGTCCCTCAGGAAGCTGTGTGCTCAAGAAGCTCCATCTGTCCTCACTCCCAGGAGCAGAAACCTTCCTCTCTTGGCCTGCCAGCTTGCTTCTGTCTGCCTTCCCAGCCCCGGGAACACTGACATATTTTGGCAGTAGATAGTCTCAGTTTGTTCATTTTCATTTTTCTATATCTGCTGGCTGTCTAAATGCAGACCAAACAGTGCAAGAAATAATGATCTGGTATACCTCCCCTTTTGAAAAAAATCTCAAGTCATAAATGAGCACAACTGTAATCCCATTGACATCTAAATAAAGGCAGCATAGAGCAGACACACTTCTCAATCAGTGCTTTCATTAGAGGTCTTCTTATTTAAAGTTTTTCTCTTTGACTCACTTGGTAAATGCTCACTCCTCTTTGCCCTGCAAGCTCAATGTCACCTCTCCCCTTGAAACAGCAGGATTCTGAGAGCCAGTTAATGGCATTTATGACTCTGAGGAACTCTGGTTAGTAACTATTTACTTTTGTCCACCAAAGTAGAAATATTGAACTGCATCGATGCCTGTCTTTATCTGTGATTTATCTGAGAGTGTTTAGGAAGAAGACTTTCAAGAAAACTGGGTTGTTGCAGAAAGGGATGAAGACCCATGAACTCTTATTCCTCTTCCCTTAGTATCTGAGGTTTTTAGGCCATGTTTCGTCAGAAATTTCATATGCAATCAAGGGGCAGCTTAGCTGGTGTATCCATTTGCAACCTAGGAGTTTTAATAATATTCTTTTGTTTTGTAGTTGGTGTAAACTGCCTGAAATACTAAAAGTTTGGGAATTTCCTTGTACTTAAAAAATAAAATAAAAAAAAATAGTTAGATTCTCTCTTTCTTAGCCCATTTTTGTGGCTTTTAAATAACCTTTTGAGTCATATGAGTGTACCTGCAGTTATCAATGAAATAGTCTCAGTCTAATTTGAAGTGAGAATCCCCCAACAAAGTTACTAAATTCAGTATCTTTTTGCTGAACTGCGCTGTCTTGGAACTGAAAACCACTGTTGTCACATCTTCTGGCTCATGTAACTGAACCTACACAATGTTTATTGAGCCTACTGCACATTTCTGCAGCCTGGCTGTCAGATCCTTTCCGTACTTGGGATACAGATTCAAAATGCACAGAGTACATTCTCCCCTCATCACAGAATTATCAGAGTATACTGCAGAGAGTGCTACTGCTGTTCATTTTACTGGCATATGTTGTCAAAGGGACACCATTCAGATGGAAACCTGATTGTGGAAACAGTCATGTAGGAAGAGACTGCTCTAGCAGTGTCACTAACAAAACCCAAGAGTGAACAGTGTGCATTCTTTTCAGTGTGGCCACGAACCCATTTGTTCCCTTCCATCCCTTATTGCTCCTCATGTACCTTTCCCATGCTGAGGACAGGCCAAGGTATTTTTTGCAAACAGGGGCTAGACTGGTGGAATAGAGGAGAGGGCAGAGGGGATACTGAGAAATTAACCACTGTGGCCCTGGGGACCAACCTGTGAGGTATCATTTCTCTCTGTGCTGATGAACAATGGTACCAGTATTTCCCTTTCCAGAGCCTCTGGTCCTTCAGTCATGATTTTAGTTTTGCCTAATGGTTTCTTTTTTGATCCCTGGAGTAAGGAAGGCATTCCGCCCTTCCTCCCACCCCCAAAATAGCTCTTGGCTCATCTGCCCTTCTTGGTTTTCTAGGATTTTAAAAGGATACAAATCATCCTTGTGTTCCCAAGGGTATGGCTTCTTTCCTTCTCCAAATTGCAGCTCTTTCCTAATGTAAGCAGTTCATTTCCAATCACTGAGATACTCGACTTTGTCATTTCACATGTATGATCTTTTTCTGTTGCCAAAGTTATCATGAGGGTAGGGAAAGGAGATACTAAGTGCAAGCTGTCTTGCACTTAGGAGAAACCACATAGATGTTTATCTAGGAAAAAAAAGAACAACCTGAAAATGTCCCCCAATATGCCCTCACTCTAAATTTTTCATTATTCTCCCACCTTCCTAAGTATCTTCTATACCCTGAGCATTACACGAGGGTGTTCTGCAATACCATTAATTGAGGCACCATTCACTTCTTATCTCATTTTCCATTCAGAGATCAGTCTGTGCGCATGCTGGCAGAGAGGCTCTACTTGCTGTCACAGCACTGGAAATCTAGACTAATATTATAATTTCAGTGGAGCTAGAGCTGTGAGAGCACTGAAAAAGCTAAAGATGCAATTTGGCCATGTTTGGGAAAAAGGTTTCCATCCCATCACAAAATGGCTGAAATTGCAGTCCAAGAGAAGTAGATGAGAGGTTTGTAAATGGGTTTTCAGGTTACACAAGACTCTAGAATATGGGCTTTTTACTCATTACAGTATGTAAATAAAGAAACACTCCAGGTATTTGACCTTTTTGAGCTTTTCATGCCTACTGTTAGAAAACCAAGTACTGACAGGAGCTGTGACCTGAGTTTTAGAGAAATGCTGATATGATCTAGTATGGTTTCTCAGAGGATTATCTGGAGATCTTTAAAATAGTCCAAAGAAATCCCAAGCAGGCTGCCAGTTTGGCTTTATGTTGAAGAATGAGGAAGTAGTGGCCCACATATCCTGAGCCAAGCACTCAGCTGATAAAGTCAAGAAAGAGATTCCAAATTTGTTATGATTAAAGAAGTGGATTGTTTAGATTGAACTCCCTTCAATCACTGGAAGTTGTATACTGCCATATGTTCCCAGCACATACTCCTGTTCTCAGGCAAATAAAAATGTACATGCATAAAAAGAGTAATTGCAACAATATACTATCATTCACTTATTCCTGAGAAGTTCAGTCTAATTTGAGGAGAGTTCTTTCTAACTAGGGAGACAATGAGTGATCATCTTATTCACCCCCTACTGTGTCTAGTAAGCTAACCCTAAGGAGTTATGTTGCATTTGTCATCCGAGGCACAATCTGAAGTTACGTCTTGTTATCTCTACTTTACATATGGGGAACGGAATCACAGCAAGGTGAAGAGACATGCCCTAAGACATACCTCAGGTTAGTGACAGAGCTAGGGACCACTACAAGTAGCCCTGTGCTCTTTAGTTTTCAAGGTCTGATCGGCTTTCTGACAGCCTCTGTCCTATGTTGTCGTTTGCCTTGCATGCCCATGAATTTTCACTGTGTTGTGAGTCTTTCCACACCCTTCTTTCTGTGAATCCAGATGCCTTCATTCCACAAATAGAATCATCACATTTAGAAGGGAAAGTTAATATACTCCTTCAGAGGCAATTTCCAGTTGGTTTTCTGTACCTTAAAATATTACAACTGATGCACAGTACGTAGAAACCTTCAAGGGCCAGAGCTTAAGAGGACGTGGCAGGATGGAAAGGGAGATTTCTCTTTTGAAAAGATGTGAAATCTTGTTTCCAGCCCTCAAGATAGCAGCCCATAAATGTGTCACTAATATGAGACTAAGCGCTACCATCAAACACATATAAATTTGAGAGAGAGCTTGAGGGAATCCTTCCCTATTTGGGGAAAGAAACATTTCCCTGACAGGCTGATTTTTTTTAATGCCAATAGCTGGGAGCTGTTCGTTAGTGTTTGTTGGGAAAGGGGCAGGAGTTCACACATGTACAGTCTTGGCTCTTTTCAAGTTAAAAATATCATCCAAGTTTCAAAGTTGTAATCATTTCTTCTGGCTGTACCTATTCCTGGTTTGGACTGTTAGAACAAGTTCCAAGGCAGGTGGTTTAATGGGTGAAGAGCGAATGGCTCAAAGCTGTGTGATTAACTCCATCTATCACCTGCCTGTAATATGACGTATGGCTGCTGCTTCATTAGGGGTCACATGTTTAGGTAGGAACACCTGAAATGAAGCCTACAGGTGAGCATGTATCTGCTAAATGTTCTGTGGTAAAAGAGTTTTGAGACTAAGGTTAGAGGCAGAATGATTTTTCTTAGTTGTATTATCTGCTTTGTGTTTGTCTTGAGAAGAAAAGGTGAGTGAGACTCCTGCATGCTACTACTGCATTTCACAAAATTGTTCTAGTTTACTTCAGCTGGGACCTGATGCTTGGGACTTGTAGAGCAAAGAGACCCTGGAAAAATTGTTCTTGGCTCTTAGCCTGTTTTAGAGCTGCTGCCAGGAGCTGGAGGGACTGGGCTAGGTCTTCTAATTCTGCACTGAATGATAGGCCAGTGATCTGCCCTTCCTAAGGAGAAGGGTATGGGAAAGCTGGAAAATAACCAGTAAAGACATGAAGGATATGGCAACAAAGCAGTGTTGTCCTGTATAAGAATATCTCTTTAAGATGGAGAGAATTTCTTTCCATCTCCTTTATACTGCTGAAAACAAAAGATACAAACAAGCGCTGCAGGAATATTGCAAGCAAATCTTCCGAAGAGCTCAAAGCCTAGAATTCTTCAGCAGACAAATTCAGAGTTCAGCTTTGTGCAAAAAGACAGCTTCCAGACCTGGCTGCCTACAGCTTGTCCAGAGAAATTACATAGATCCCTAAGCATCAATAACAACATTTGTACCTGCTAGGGTTGTGTTTTGATCTCTGAGGGCAAGGTGAAATTGTCACAGGTACTGCAGGTTGCAAGGGTCTGTAGAGGGCTGCTGGGGGAGGAAGGCTTTCTGGAGCTGGTGGAACTGCAGTCACATACAGCAGGAGTCTAAGCCTGGGAGGTACACATGCAACATAATCTGCCTGGAGTTGGCTGGTCTGCCAACTGTGCCAGCATTTCCTTTTGGAGAGAAATAATTGACCAACATCATTGCTGCCAAAAGCAGCACGTGAATAGCAGGGATAATCAGGAAACCAGAGCCCTGGGGTGAAATACGAATGAAATCAAACTGGCTCTGTATACAGTTGAGTCACTTGGCAAATGTTACTCGTAGTAAGGGAATGCTGTAGCTGGGGTTTCCAGGGAATTGTCTGCATTGCCTTTATTTGTAAAATAACAATCTACATAGCCTGTATTTATGGGTAAAGCCTTAGCTAGAGAAAACACTTCCACGTCCACTGGGTTCAGCAGAAACAGGACAGCCCAGGCTCAGCTCAGATTATAAGGTTTAAGACTGTCATGATCAGGTCTGTTTTTAAAGCCTTAACTCTTTCACTCCCCATTGTTGTGTTACAGTTTGTCTCACCCAAATGCTACATTTTATAGAGATGGTACTGGTGCTACCAGCATGGTACATGTATGGTGAAGCGCCATCCATTTACAGTTCTTCCCATTTACACAAACTTGGAAGGAAGCATTACTCATGTTTATGAACAATTGAAACTAGAATAGAGCACTCCACACAATGAGAGTCCCTTTGAGGAAATGTTGGATGGGGGCTGCTCAGTGACCTCGCTTGTACAATGGAATATATTCTTTGTGATTACTTCATTATGAGTAGCCCTCACCGGAAATAATTATTTTGGTAGACACTAATGCAATCTAACTTGCAGGATAAGCATTTCCAAATTACTCCTTTCCCTGAAGACAGTGGCTTCTTTACTCCTAGGCAAACCTAGCTTATGTCCAAATTCAACAACTTTCTGCCTAAAAAGTGCCTTATTCTTAGATTGTGGTGTTGCCAACATCAGCCCACAGAGTTGTTTTCTGCCAAAATACTATGAGAAACAGGCTTTTCATTGTATTTCTGCCACTTCAAAAAAAGTATTGAGTCATAGCACACTGGAAATATTTATACTGGACTGCATAGGAAAACATCATAAATATATTAAGAGTTTTAAATATTTCCATACAGGAACTAGGGACCAAAATTCCTCATTCTTAACTGTGAGAAGTGCCTAAAGCAGGAAGAAGGCCTTTTCAAATCACAGTAGGAAGCATCTGCTTACTCATTTGGATATGCATGTGAATAGTGACAAGTACTTATTAATTTTATAATGGATCTTTTCTTAGAAAAGAAATCCTGCTTTTATTCAACATGTCAGCATTGCTTTAAACTATTCCTTTAAAAGGGAAATTGAAAATAACCATTTTGCTGTTTACAGCCTTGGTGGGTTCAGAGGATAGGACTCCTTGCTACTTTAAAGAGGAGGAGAAAAAAAAATCATATGGTTTATTAGAATTCACATCTGGACAAGAGGCAGAACAAATTTCCATGCTTTATTTCAGAGGTGTCAACTGTATACAGATGCAGGCCATGAAGTCCAATAGGGAGCCACCTGGGTACTGAATGCTTATGTGTCTCCCCTAATGTATCTTAGGACATGGAGCCAACAAGTATTGGTACCACAGACATGCCAATGGCATGTAATGGCACAGGCTTATCACATGGCTAACCTGCATGGCCCTCACTAAAAGGCTCATGGTAGACAGCAGACTGCAGAT
>JANHGB010024658.1:0-16298 GCA_026283785.1 Coracopsis vasa | reverse complement strand
GGGGGGGGGGGGGGGGGTGTTATCACCCTGTATACCAGGTGAACTAGATTAGACCAGACTTTTGTGCAGATTTGGTCAAGTTACTAGTAAAGCTATTGCTGTTTGTTAAACAAAATGGGAGAAAATGGAAGAGAGATGTTTCTGCATGCTGTTTGAGAATACCATTATTTTCCTTGGCACTTGGTTGGATTGCCCAAATATCCCCAATTTCTGCTGGAGCTGCTGAGAGGGCTATTGAGCTTTTGGCCTTTACTAGAAGGGGTAGGGAGGTAGTCTTAAAGAAGGACTGCCTCTCTGTCAGCTGTTTGTCAGTAGTATTGTTACATGAGAATAAGAACAGTAAGGTCTGGAGAACTTTCAAAATCTGTTTTCATCTGCTTTTGTATTTTTTATCATAAATTAGCATATTATAAAGTTATAGTAAACCTTAAAGTATGAAAGACTTGAATGACGTTAAGTTTACATGTTGCTAAGATAAATAATAAATCCTCCAATACTCTCTGTATAAGAAAAGCCTAAATGAGGGCAACTCAATTTTTTTTTCATTTGCTGTCTGCTTCTCAGTCTTACAGAGGTTCATAGTTTCAGATTTGTGTTTCTCATAGACATACTATAAAAACTTTGTATGCTGAAAAAAGGAAATAATTAGAATAGTCAGCTGAAGCATGCAGATGCAGATTAAAGTACCAGCAACACACTAGGTCTCACAGTCCTAATTTGCAATGCTCTGTGCAGTTGTGTGGCAGTTTTGCAGTGTACACTGGGAGGTTAGCTCACAGTCACTGTATTCGGTGCCTCTTGTGCTCAAGAGTAAAAATCAAGCCATGCCCTCCAAGGAAGGCTGTATGCATTGTCCCTCTTGTATTAAAAAAGATAATCAGGACATAGCTATACCTTGGTATAATTGTGTGTGAAAGCACGGGCAAAACATTTTATTGCACTTAAAAAAACCCTCAGATGAAAGCTAATAAATGAATCCTATAAGGATTAATGACATGTCACTGCTGGAGAGGCATTCATAGCAGAGAAGTATATGCATTCATTGTCATTTAGAAAGCATAAGTAAAACTGAAAGAACAACTTCTTCAAGGGTTTCTGAGGTTATCAGCTGTGTTTACTTGGAACATGGTGCCTGTGATAAGTTTCCATTTCTCTTATGTGCTTTTATCTGCACCATCCTTGCACATTATCTCACCTCTCTCAGGTATACATCTTGCAGTGGCATAAACAGCAGTGGTTCCATAGAAATCAATGTGAATGCTTTCACTAGCCAAGAATGTAGCCTTATATTTTTCTCTTCTTTTGTAGCTCCAGCATCCTTTATTATAACATCAATCATTCAGGAAAGAAGGATGGGAAGATTCTCCCTGTTCATTTTATTCTACCATCATACTGCTTAAAACTGCTCACTCTCATTCACACATTCAGTTAAGATTGCTTTTTTTTTTTCTTTTTCCATTTTTGTATCAACTCAGTGTTTTCAACCTACGCATTTCCTGGCTTATTGCAATCTGATTATGAAAAGCAGAGTTTTTAGCAATTTTTTTTTCCTTTGTCTTCTTTAACATGTTGTTAGCTATTCTGCTTTGATAGGTACAGGCATCTCTCAACCACACTGCAAACATTCAGTGCTAGACTGGAACAACACCTGCTTTTGAATTTAAGAAGTCAGAGGAGAACCTTTGCTTCCTTCGGGAAAAACAAACTGGTAGGTAATTGCAGCATCCATGATAGCGAGGAGAATAGCTCTGTGTCCTCTTCCAGGAAGAAAAAAATAAAACAAAGTGAGTTTTCCTGATAGCTGATTAGGGCTCAAGAAGATGAATAGCATTACTATTAGCAATTTGGCTGAGACATTAGCTTTAGTATTGTCAAATCAAGGTGTTAGAGTTATGAGTTTCGAGTGCTGCCCCGCTGCTAACTGCCTTTGACTTTGGTAGTTCAAAGGAGGAGCACAGCATTATAATCGAATCACTAAAGAGCCATGCAAAACTCAGATAGGAAGCAGAGCGGTAGCTTCTTTGCTAAATGGGAAAATGCAGTAATTTTCCAGAGAAGCAGAACTGCACTTTTAAACAAGCCTTTGTTTCTTCCCCTGTTTCCCTGGCTGGGAGAGCCTTGAGTCTCATCGCTTAGCTTGATTTCCTGGGGCAAGTGCTGAGGTTCCCTTCCTGGCTGAGTCACATCCAGTAGGCATCTGCCAAATTCCCTGTCACTCTGTTCACAGTGCTATATGCAAATGCATAAGTTTGCATAACTGTGGTTAATTAGAGTATGTCCATACTCTGGCTCTGAGAACTGTGTGGTTAATGCTAGTGCAGCTTTGTTCAGTGAAACTTCCTGCTTATCTCTAGGACAGTGGTATGACAAGCCTCTCACGTGCACTACCTTATGCCTATGCCTAGATGTATGTTTAGGGAGAGGTTCTGTGGGGGTAAAGAGAGTTCAGATTCATGGTGTGGAAGTCACTTTGTGATGTGGAAACTGGAACTCAGTCTCATTATCTCACGTAGTGATAAAGTGGTTCACTGAGTCTGGGGAGGGCATAAATCAAAGAGAAACATTTCAGCAAGCGAAGCAGGAGGAAAAACTAATAAAGTTGGAGGTTAAACAAAAAAGTTTAATCCAAACCAGTGTTGATTCTAATTTAAGCTCTGTAATGAATTTAAAAGAATTTAATAGTTTTTGAAATGGAACATCCTTTCAAAATAAGAAACCAAAAAGTTCCAGCTAAAGTTCAATTACTGGAGCTAGAGATGCTTCAAACATATTCCTTCAATGAATCTGCCTTTGCAGCACCATTGACACAGGCACCAGCAAAGCTGCACCAAACAATGCAGTTGCCCGCTTGTGATCGGGAGCTTCAAGGACATTACTCAACTTCAAAAACCATGAGGCAGCAAAGCCCAAAACAGGGCCTGGGAGTTCCAAGTCCCTCACCCCATCCTTGTAACTCCAGCAAAGTCTGTGGTTCTGACCCTTATTTGACATATGGCCAGTACAGTGATAGCTATGGGACCCAGGAACAGAAGAACCACCAGAAGGAATGCTTGTGACAGGGCCAAGTTTGACAAGTACATATTTCAGTAGAGCTGTGGTGACCAGGCTAAGTCAAAGCCATAGGAGAACTGAAAGAGGCAATAGGAGAGAAAGCAAGCATGGAAATATAAGTGAGAAACAAAAAAAAACCCCAATTTTGCCAACAGTATTTCTCTGCTGTTGTGATGGAAACGCTGATATATATGGGCACAAATTTTTGTGTGATGAACCATATGTGCACAGCACCCAAGCCTTTTATCATGGATGGCCACAGGGAAGATGGGATGGGCTAAGGAGAGAAATGGAGGCCAGAGGTATCCATTAGGTCTCATTCTGCCAGGGCAGTGGGTTTCAACATAGGACAGTATTCATAATGGACACATTTGTTGGTGGGTCTGTTGGTACCAGAAGTCACTGAAGTAGTCAATTTAAAGAAAGCTGGAGGAAGTTTTTAAATAGAACAAAAGATTTTCAGCTAAAATTAAGCCCCAAAAAGTTTCAAACATAGCTTTTCAGTGGCCACATTTTCCAAGAAAGCAGCCTTTATTAGGATCTGCAGAAGTATATATACCAAGCAATTCCCCACTAAAGCCTTTCTTACTCATCATCTGGAGCTGGTAGGAGGGCCTGACTAATTACTATGGCCCATACAGTTGTGTGTAGTTAACGTTCTTTAATCAGTTGAGACCAAAGAACAAAATCAGCTGCTGGGCACAGCAGGGGAAGGCAGACAAGGGTTAGGACTGGTGTTACAAAAAGTAATTGGGTTGGGATTACGTTTTAGGTCAGCAAGCCTGGGCAAACTTTAATGCTAGAATGATCTTAACAAGGGCTTAGCTGAGGCAACTGACACAGGAGTAGCTGTGGCACAGACCTGCTGTAGAGGGTTGATGCCTGGTGTTAATGATGGTTATGGGGGTGGGGGAATTGTGCAGCTGCAACCAATGGCAAAAATTTGGGAGTTAAGTCTTGAGAACAGCTAGCACATTTTTGCGCCATAGTGACAGCAGCATAACAATCTGCTGCACATCCCTCAGCTCATTGCCAATTGGCCTTTTCCCAACTTGCTTGCAGGTGAAACCACACCACAGACTCCTCTAGCAGTTTATGGCCAGGAAGACTTCTATTGCTTGGATTACCACATCTTCGTCCATAATGGGCATCAAAACTTCAAGGTGCAGCTCATATGCAGTGTTGTTTCTTCTAATACCTGAAGAAATAATACTGTTGAACTGGCTCCCTTACAGTATAAGGACTATGCAATACAGAACCTCGTCTTCTTCCCTACCATACAGAGAATTTAAAGGCCCAAGTAAACACAGGCCACTTTGAAAGAGACTTTCTGAATTCCAAAGAGGATGAATTTTTAGCTGTGAAGCAGTCCTGTTTCTGGGTCCTCTTTGATCTTCAGTTACTCTGCTCATATGGCCTTTGCACATGCTTCCTAAATGATTGCCCCATCAGAACCTCACGTAGGAACAGGATGTGAATACCCTGAAACTTGCTTCAAAAGCACAGCAGTAATCTGCATTCCTAGCATGGGCATTCCATAATCCAAGATGGGCAAGCAGGGACCAGTTAAAACTCATCACAAAGACCACAGCCTGTGCAGGCAGAGAATGGAATTTGCCAGAAACATTCTTTTAAGCAGTGGTTCCGTTGAACTGAACTATATCATCTGCAGTACAGAACTGATCTGGCTACAAAGAAATGAGAAATACAGTTACTTAGAAGCTGTGTTGTCTTAGATTTCACCTTAACATACTTACTATGTTGTGATGGAGCATCTTAAAATGCATGATAAAGATTCAACATGTAGGAATGCAAAGCAGATTTGCAAAATGCCACTGTGACTTGTGCTGATAGCAAGCTTAGAGGAGATATACCTTCAAAGAACAGTATAACCCAGCAAGTTTTCTTCCTTCCAGTCACTGTGGCAACACTTCCTTTTCCAGGGAAGTCTTCAAGAAGGGTAAAACTTTCCAGGAGCAGTTGGAGGCTAAAGCAGATGAATGTCTCTTTTATATTTTTTTTAAGCAATCCCTAGTTGGTATTGCAGTTTGAAAATCTTTCTGTAGTGGTTTCTATCTCTTAGAAACACAAGAATTATTCCTACAGAGGTAGATATACCCATCTGCCAGGCAATGGGCTTGCCCCAAGCAATAAGTCCTGCCTTCTGACAGCTTCCATTCTGCAGTAAGGTTTCTCTGTGATTTGTCCCTGCAACGGTAGTTCAATCTACCCTTCAACACCTTAAGCCCTATATAAACATCCAGATGTGATTCTTTGTGACTTCCATGTACACCATGGAGCCTTGCTGTGTGCCTAATGAGAAATGGTAACCAAGAGTCCAGTGAAGGGTAGCACTTGATGATTTTCATGTCAAAAATCCACCCCAGCTAAGTGTTTATCATGAGACTTTGATCTCAAAGATTTAGCTCCCCCTGTGGAGCAAAAGCAGATGCTTGGTAAGCTGTAGCTGTAGTCCTGACAACCCTTTCAAGTGTCTAGACAGGGAGAAGAGGTGATTACATCCTCTTTTAAACTCTACTGCAACAATTCAACATGCTTAACGTGTTTACCTCAGGATGACCCTATTTACACAGCTTTATTTCATGGTACTGCAAGCATCTAATACTATTGAAAGATGGAGGATGATAATGTGGTTTGGGATAAAAAAAGATCCTACTTTTATTAACAGTAATAAATCTGACATGTGCTAGGTCACATCTGGTCCTTAAATAGACTTTAGCATGGACCTAGATATTAAGGAGTTTCAAAGTACACATTTACAGCTAATGTGTCTCATGTTAAGAGTTTTGAAAACATTAACACTTCCAGAAAAGCTATTTAATTAATGCTAATTGAAGAACACATTAAATCTCAGAGGTAAGCCCATGAAACATCCATTTACTTTATACAGCTTACTGAGCAGTTACTGTAGTCATAACTGATGAAGAGCAATCTTAGCGTAATTTTACAAGGTAATAGACTTCAGAGATCTGAAAAGAGAAGGAAAGGAGATTCCAGCTTAAGCAGCATCCTCAAAATAGATATAAATTCAAAAGGTTCTCCAGGACAAACCAGCCATGAAAACAGGATATGATAACATGCCAGGTTTGCTGCGTGCCAACCAAGTCACTGGAAGAAATATGGAAGAACTTTACAGGTAACATGTTTCAGGACACAGTAACTGTTTTTCCATACTGTAATTAAGAACCTAAACATTTTATTTTAGGTAGAATAAAACTTTTGATTTTCTTGTTAATCTGTTGTGGTGTTTAAAATGAGCACAGGTACTTCTCTGTTTCTCCCTGTGGGAACCCAAACAACTGGTACAGCTGACAAACCCTTTGGATAACTGAGAACTTGGAAAAGTTTAGGGATCTCAGAAAATTTATATAGTTCAATACCAAATTATGACTGCATATTACCTCCAAAAGCCAGATTTTAAAACAAAGCTCTAAGTAAATGTAAACCACTCTTACCTTTGGCAATGGCAAGCAGTTGACATCTTCAGGAAAACCATACCATGGTATGCTGTCTTATTCTTGTTACATAGTCAATTGTCCAGGTCAAAATACCTGCTCCTGCAAAAATTGAGTTTATCGTTGCCAAAATGGGGTCTAAAGTTTGATTCAGAAGTGTTTTGTGGACTACTTTGTCAGCTTCTCTTTCTCCAAACATTATTTTTGAACAGTCTTATTTTGTGTGATCAGGAAAAACAATTTCAGTGTATTGTTTGTATGACACCACTAAGTGAAGTCTTCTTAAATCAATAGGACTTGTCATTTTTGAGGGACTAGTTTCAAAACTTCTGGATGCATTTTAATGCTTGGTTACAGTTTGTTGCATCTATTTCATTCACATAATGCTGAAGTTGTCAAGGAGATTGCCAATATGGTTGTATCACCAATTCAGATTGGATTTCCGACAAATAAGTGAGTAGTGAAAACATAGAAATGATATATATACGCTCAAGTAAATTTAAGGATTTTTGAGATTGATCTCTCAGTTTTATGTTTCATCACGAAGTCTGATCTGATTTGCCCAACTGCAACTGTCAAAGTTACTCTGCTAACATCAAGAATTAGGTCCTTTTATTTGTAGTGCAGATACAATATTGAGTATAGAAGACAGACCATGCATATGCAGATTGTAAAATAAAAGATTTTTCAATAAAAATAGCATCTTAAATTGGCAGTGTTTGAATTCTATTAAAAAAATAATAATAAAAAAAAGCTAATTTTTTTTCAGTTTGGAAGCACTTAGTGAATTTTTAGGGACAGATGACGCATGAAAATGTTTAAATCTGTTCAATTTATGAAGTCAGTAACTCACAGTTTCTCCTCAACTCATCCTGTTGTGTTGCCATCAAGTAGCTATTTAATAATAAAGGATCCAAATGATGAAAAAAAAAAAAAATTCATTTGTGTTCCTTTCAGTAGTAAGTCTATACAGCTAATACCTTTGCACAGAGTCTGAGGATTTTATATTAAATTAATCTCATTAGGCGTTTTGGCAGCCCTAAATTTCCACATTATGGAATGTACCGTAAAGAAGAAAAAAGAAGAAACTTCTCTGCTTTATAATCTGTCATCCATCTCTTTGCACTCTTTTTTGTCTTTGCATCTTCCCTTATCTATTTATTTCTTTGCTTATGAAGAATAGTGCTTTGGAGCAAGAAAGTTATAACCTGTAGACTGTGCAAATAAGTCTACATCAAACATACTTTTAAGACTTACAATCTCTTTATCATTCAAGTGGATTGGTTTTTAGAGGTTTGACAGTAGAGTAGCTCTGTCCAAATATTTTTCAAAGCACATTAACTACTTTTTTATTATTATTATAATTCTTGAGGTTTGGATATATTTGCAAAAAAAAAAATTGGTTAGGAAAGACAACAGCAGAACAGCATATTTTTCTAATTCAGTATTTTGTTCAACGCTAACTGTTACTCATACCAATTCGTACAGCTAACAGTTTCAGTGACTGTTTCTTTCAGTCATTGAAACATAAATAAGAAGTTTTATATTCCTCATTTATCTACATTCCTTGTAAGGTTAGTTATATTGGTCTGAATAAGAATTAAGTGTGCAGGACCACAGGGAGAGAGGTTCTTGGCTAGCATCAGTCACATGGCACTGCAGTTTCAACACTGCTAAGTTAATTTAGCCAAGTTAGACCACTGAGCGAGTGTGTATACAATAATAGCAAGTTACAGTATAAAAGGATATACAACTGACCATTTTGTCTGTGCAAGTTCATGACAACAATTGTAGAATATTTTTACTTTCTTATATGGATGAACAAGGCCTTAAAGACAGGTTCTTCACTTGATTATATGGAAATACAACACTGCATGCTTATAGACTTTTGTCTTTTTTTTTTCTTTTCATGTCTTCTTCAGTACATTTCCTCCATGCTAGTAATCATAGTCCAAGTTTGTCAGGTGATTATTCCTATCTGGTTTGCTTCTCCAGTTATTGACCCTCTTGGACTGAGTTCATCTGGACAGACCCATTTAAGTCTGACTCATATTTCAGGAGTCACATGATAAAAGGTAAGAAAATTAAAAGCAGTTTGTAGAAATGACACATGGAAGTATGGATGTGATGTTTTTAAGTTCCTTTCCTGCTTTTTGACAGTTGTGGTTTGGGGACAGATACTGATTTTCAAAGAGGAAGCTGCTCTAACATGTTGCCTTTCTTTCTTTTCTCATCCACTAAACTGCATTTTAAAGACATTAAATCTGCTTTTATCTTCCAAGTTACAACAAAATAATAACAAAAAAATTGACATTTTATTTCCTTTCTAAAATGGCAGCTATTTCCAAGCTTCAGAGTTAGATTTTTAAAAGTTTTAGTGTATATATAGTCCTAGTTTCCTCTTCCCTACGTAAATTTCATTACTTTCTACCTGCAACTCTAGAAAGCATATTTTCCCAATACAAACATTCACAGCTTTTCCCAGTGCCTGCAAAATATGATGCAATTGTAAACAAAAGACAGCAAAGCTCATACATGGGAAGGTAAGGGTAAATATGTTCCCTAAGATTAGTGGAAAGAGATATAGTTACAAGTGGTCTCATTAGCCTGGTTTATCAAGGTTTTCAAGCAGATGAGACTTCTTAGTAGGAGAAGAAACAGATCCAGAAGTTACAGCACAAGCTTGTCATTCAGAGGAACTGCACTCAGTTCCTGCTTTGTCACTGTCTTTGTGAGCCACCAGGAAAGCAGATCCTCCCTGCTAAATTAAGAAAATATCGTGTCCTTACTTTGCAAAGGTGTTGTGAGGGCCACACAGGAAGGCTATGAGGTCTGATGCCACGTTGGTAAGGACAGCCATGCAATAGATGGTGCTGTTCCCACACCTCAGAACCTGGGTGACCTGCAGAATTTCAAGCTGCAAGTCATGTGCTGAGGATGTTTTAGTATTTTTTCCTATGATGTTCACACAAAGGGCAGGATTATTAAAACATTTTCCCCACCTTCTTCAAGTAGTATTCAGCTTCCCTGCTTTATTTGTTTCCATAATACTATCTCTCCCTAGAGTAGTTTTCTTCTACTAAATCAGGTCATTATTCATCTGACTCTCCACACATTGCCCTCTCTCCCTAAAGCAAGTAGAAGCAGATCATTCATTCCATACAAGCATGGAAAAAACATTTTCAAAATGTTAGTCCTAACTGCTGTGCCTTGGAATCAGCTTAATAATTTGAATCAAATCCTTTGTTCAGAAGACAAAAGAACCAGCAAAGAGGATAATGGATTTTCCACTGTCATATCTGATCTGGAAGTTATCTAAAGGCTGCTTTGATGAGTGAGAATCGGTGGTGTGACCAATACATCATCATTATATTGCTAAAACATGTAAAAAACCAAAGATACCAGGATCATAAGGAATACTGTTACAGAGCATCCAAGCTGGATACCAACAGTGAAGAACATTCTGGTATCTCATCCATGATATATATCTCTCATTGATATTAAAAACAACAACAACAACACACACAAAAAAAAAAACAAAAAAAAACACAAAACCAAAAAAAAACCAAAAAACCAAACCAACCAAACAAAAGATTTTTCTAGTAGGAGTGAGGTATTAGAAGTTTTTACACAGAACAACTTCCTGTTGATGAGGACAGAGATATTTTTAGCATGGTATAAAAGATTAATTAGGTGAATATAGACATACAATATTTAGACAGAAACTTTATTATGTAGTTGTGGTAAATATAATATGTGTATATCTGTCAAAAGAGCTAGATATAACCCTTGACAACAGAGACAACACAAGGTAAAATACTGTCCTCAGCTCTGCTGATAGCTGCCTCTGGCCAACCATTTCCTGGACAGTTACAACAGAAATCTTGGTTTGCCTTTAACGCTACTCTCCATTCCACTTGCAATACTTTATGTAGCTCTTAAGGACTTCTCTGTGCTAAGAAAGTTTAATATTTTCAGTAATTTGTCAGACAAAGTGCTTGCCAAACGCTTAGCAAGAATTTTGGCATCATCTTCATATTCCTCCTCCTGACTGAAGAAGCTGTGATGTATAATACAGGGTATTTAACTCAGAATTGCCCCAAAGGACAAAATAGTACTTGCTGGTGTGTCCTATTTGCTCTATGCTCTGAGTGTTTTCTCTTCCATCTGAGATATCCACATGTCTCACACCCCTCTCAAAAATCTTTGCAGTACAAAGAGGAGTAAGTGGGTATTTATGAGAAGTGTCTCGTGGATTTTGTGTTCCTGCTTGTGGGAAATAGGTTTTGCCCTAGAATCAGTCACTGTTCTTAAAGACTGCTATAGTGGTTACTTAAGAGCAAGAAATGTAAGCTAATGCACAAAAATATCCAGGAAATAGACTGTAGTAATAAACTCCAGGAAATATTCATGGGCAAGAGGGTCAACAGAAGTTAAGCACTGACCCTGAAGTAATAGTACATTACGGTTTTCAACTCCAATATACCGAGTACAAAGAAACAAATTGATTTTTTTAAAGCTTTGAAAATTAAACCAACCATAGTAAAAGTGTTTTATTACACATCAGCAAGAAAATGTAAACCCTGCCATAAAAGCTGTTCGAGTGAAAACAAATGTCATCACAGACACAGAAAGCAAGAGTCTGCTTTTCTTAATTCAGGTGATGCCTACCTAGGGCTGATGCTTCCCTAATGGCTTCAGCGCTTCAACTGACAGCAGAATTTGGCCTAGCCTTGGGGACCAGTACAGTGTGACAGTACAGAATTGTCTATCTTTTGGACAAGAGGGAGTTGAGGAAAGAGTTCTGAAGTGAAATAGAGGAAAAGATGGATTGAACATTTTCTTCTTAAAAAAAATAAAAATTGAAAGCCCCATTTCAATCTAATCACACTTTAACCTCAGGATAGGGTGCCAAAAGCCAACATTCATGTCTAAGGCATATCCCATAGCATCTGCACAGCAGCTCCTCACTACACCTACAGACAGCACATACCACCTACCTCCAAGTAACATAAAACCGGAGATGGATTGATCCTGCATTATCAGTCCTTTAAACTCAGAGCCACCATTTCCACTTTTGCAGGGAAATCCAGACTCAATTGACTCTCTTGCAGGCTGCAGCCTGCATTAACTTGCTGATGCTTCCTGCCATGAGCAAAGCCCCTCTCCCCACCAAGCTGTTCCAACCACTCCAGAGGCACCTACAGTACCATCATCAGTCACTTGTGCACAAGCTGATTTGCAGGCTTTTATAGCAGCTGCCCCTCATTAGCTGCTTGGTGGAGGAGTAAGGGGGGAAAAAAAGGGAGGAGAACAGATTGGGGTATTATTAATCCTTCCTGGGTGACTGCTGTGGTGGGAAATGTATATTCATCACAGCCTTTGGTAGTTTCAGCTGGTTTAACTGGGGGAAGAAGTTCCTAATTGTCAGATAGAAGCAGGTTGAAAAGTTATATATCATCTCAATTATATTCTGCATAAAGACCTTCCTGTGGCTGAAATTATTAAGGTAGCAGGAACAGAAATCTTAAAGTGACGTCATGTGACTGACCTGCATTGGTGCTGGTCAGATGTAATCATCTTCCTATATTTGCAGCTCACAAAGAAATGTGTTTGACTTTCAGGGAGAAAGGTGTGGTAAAGATATTTGCTGAAGAAAATCTCAACTATCAATTTTTTATTTTTTTTAATCATTGCTCAGAAATATCAATGCTAAATGAACTCATTCTACTTTTTGATTGATTGCTGTGGTTATGAAAACAAAACAATTTCCTCACATCTTGTCTCTGAATTGATCATGTACTAAAAAAGCTGTCAGTGAAGTAATTGCATTTTTAAATGTATAAAGCACGTGCAAATTTGTGTTTATCTGTGTGAGTTCTTCTGTGTATTCTATGTTTAGACACAAAACGAGAAGAAAATATCCATCAGACAAATCATCTGTATTCTGGGTATATGAAGATATATTTTGGGTTTAATAATGACCTAAAATGCATTATTCGGGTGGAACTATATAATAAAAAACCTGTGCTGAACATTGTTCGTTATACAGTAACATGCAATTAGGTTCTAATCCCATCCTTCACCTTTATTAAATAATGTACAGCACAAGAATAAAAACTAATAAAATGTCTGGTGGTCAGGACTGAAGGTGAATAAAGGTGTATATTAGATACTGTAATAAAATCTTTTATTAGAAATATTGCTAGCACAGTATCTCAAATAGCATTTTAAAAATATATATCCAGATGCCAAATATAGCCTTTTCTGCCCTGACTATAGACAGATCTTTAATCTTAGCAGACACAAATAAGCACTCCAAGATTTGGTGGATTTTATACAATAAGTTGAATTAACCCTGCATAGTAAGACGCTCTGCACATCCAGTCTGCTAACAGAAAAGGCATCAACAAGTGTGGTCTGTATTCTCATTTCCAGATGGCAGCATCCTTGCACATGCTACTTGTTATTTATTCTAGCAAAAAAGACATTTGCACCTTTAAGTTTCAAAACTTTTTTTGGGGGAAAAATCCTTTGTAATTTATTACTATAAGATAAATCTTTGTTCAGCTATACCTGTTGATGTCAGCTGAGGACAGCAGTTTTATAAACTATGAGAACCAAGGTGAAGTGATCTCTTACTGGTTTGTGGTCCTCAGCAGATGCTGGGCTTCAAGGAGCCAAAGCAAAGCGCTGTGATCACTGCTTCACTGTGTAGCAAGTACAACTCCTAGCTCATGGTCAGTTCCATCAGGACCCAAGACATGTTGAAAATGAAAGAAAAAGCTTGTCAATCACTAGCCCAGACCATGTCAACTCCTTACCCGCAGTGTTCTTGTGCAAACTGCTGCTTTACCTGCTCAGACCTTTTGTGCTTAAGGCAGTTAAGAAGTAAATCACAGCAATGAAATTTAAGGATGTATTCCAGTAAAGCTTAAGCAAGTACTTTCAGCAGATGCTTTAAAGTTAATCGTGTGCTTAAAAACTTCATTGAACTTTCTTTCCCCTTGAACAAAACTAGTCTGAATGGGGTCATTTACTGTAGTTACATCTCTCACTTCATAACTAAAACTTAACTTCTGCTTCCCACCATTTTATGGATATTAAAGAGAAGCTGATAGGCGCTCCAAATTTTAGAGGATTTGGACTGGCCAATATTTATCTATTACTACTTAGAAAAAGCTATTTTCATAGAAGAACAGTTCAGAATTTTGTGTTTCTGAGAAGGTATATTAACATTTTGGCACTCTCATTACATAACATCTTTTAATACAAAATTAGTCCCACGTAAGAATGGGATCCATATGATCATACACATTGTGTAATCAGTAGTATATGATGTATTTTTACACAGAGTTTTTGACAACTTATGATGACCCTAATCACACATAAACTATGGCTGTGCATGTCTTGAACTGTTTGTATAATCTTGATTTTGATGTGACTGGTCTGGAATTACTGATGCGTTTAAAATGAAGCACATGTTTATACTTTGTTGGAATGTGATCAAGGGAAGGCGTGTCAAGAGAATTAATTCTCATCTTTTTGTTATCTTCAGAACTAGTATACCTATTCTTTTTTGATCAATCACAAATATGTTGTGCAGAAATACACAACAGACTGGGTCATTGAATGTGTAATTACATGTTGCACATAACTTCAGAATCTATTTCTATTGGTTTTTAAGGGCTGCTATTAGTGTTTAACAGCAACAATATGCAGCATTACTTTCTATCAAGAAATGATATTGAAAATGTTGTCATAACAAAAAGATTACTGAAAATAAATTTAATTAAATGTTAGCCAAACATTTCTTTTTTAATTTATCTGCCCCTAAAAATTAAACACACCCCAAATTTAATGTAGAATGTTGTATAAAACATTTGTCCATAATACCTAAAATGTATAAATATAAACAAGAACAAAAGATGGTCATATATTATTCATGTATGAAAATTAAAACAAGCTCCTTTAAAATTTAAATTCTGAGTACATTGCTGAAGGAATTAATTTCACATGGAGCTGTTAAATATATACAGATAGAATATATCCTATGAAACATCGCTGCCTAAATTTTTTTCTGGACAAGGTATCTTTGGCAGTAGTGATTTTTTTTTTTTTTAATTTTGAAATTTAATTATAATTGTTAAGGTTAAAAGTTTCTAGTGTGCAATACACCATCCTTCAGCGTAGCTCAGATCAAATATTTGGGGCATTTCCTTTGGGCAGTTTGCCATTGTTCTATTGGATTGGAAGTTACAGTAATTTGACTGGTATGTCTCTTAATCTGTTTTTTTCCCTTAGGTATTGAAAGCAAGTATTGTTGTGTCTGTACTGTAGCTGAAGTGGTTTTGCAATTGAAAACTTGCACATTTGGTTTCTGCTTACACAATAATCTATTTTGATACAGAGTTCTGTTGACTGCTGCATAAAGTAGCAAGTGCTATCACCAAAAAAAGTACAGCTTTAAGAAAATAGTAATACTTCTTTGTTAAATAGAAAAGTGTGTTTGATTTACATTGCTGACAGTATTCTAAATGTGTTGTGTGGATGTCAGAGGATGACAAAATATCTTGATAGACAGGATCCTCCTGTAAGTCTGGTTTTGGGTCCTATATAACGTATTTACCATTTGTTCCCATTCCCATCTCTGCAAATTATACCTCTCCAAACAGCAACCACGCAACCAAGCAATCTATTTTGTTGACATCTCTACAAGTCACTTGAGGCTCTCTAATGTCAACCCCATATGAGATATCCCCAAAAAAGAGCGAAGTGGGACATTTCTGGTGTTCAGAATGAGTAAACCACACAATGCAGAGATACTTGTCATTTTCATCCATGTAAAATAAGGCCTTTTTATTCAGAAAAGATGAATCTGCTAACAAGGACACTGTTTCAGACAAGATATATCTTTTCTTTTTGAATTAAAATTTACAGAGAGTTTGAATGTACCCACTTAAAAACCAGCCGAAAAAACCAAACCCCTACATCTTTTGTGGTTCTAAAGAAGGTACCACTTTCATATGCCATATTTGTAATTATTAACATTTATAAAAATTATTCAGAATTGAAAATTCTTTATTCTATTATCTTCTTACCATCAGACAAACAAAAGGCCTACAGTCAGGTACCTGAGCACCAAGCATGCATCCAGCTTTGAGGAATGACTATGTAAAAAAGTCACCAGTGGCAGTGCTTCTTAGCCTACCACGTTTCCAGAACTTCCAGAACTGCTTATTTTGCACCATTCTCCATATTTTTTGCTTTCCCCGTGTTTTACCAGATGTCATGCTGCTGGTGGTACAAATGGTCTTTCAATGGGACTCAAAGTCTTCAAACATCATCGAGGTGATGTTGAAGCCTAAGATTTTCTTTAAGTAGAAAAATAAAAAATATACCTAATTCTGTTAACTAGGCATGGATGGTTTATAGGCAAATGTTCCCAGTCTCTGGGGCACAGCAAAATGCTAAGGTAGCCAGCAGAAATTAAAGTCATAGATGAGCTCCAGAACCATGTCACCTGGAAGGGAAAAGTAGTGTGTTGCTCGTATTGCAAATTCAAATTGAAACAACAAAAATTCCACAACAAGTCTTTTTCTTATCAATATACTGTTACTTTGTGGTGTGTCAGATGGAAGAGCATTATTTGTCTGCAATGACTTCTCCCTCTCTGAGGGATGTATGCACTCAAACATCAGCATTGACTGCACTCAGTGTCACAAGGTAGCATGGGGTAAAAGAGAAGAACGAAAATGGTTCAAATGTCTG
>JANHGB010024656.1:10409-63612 GCA_026283785.1 Coracopsis vasa | reverse complement strand
GATATTTAGACTTAACTATGGTTTACATCTCCACCTTTTTGTCAGCCAGCTTCTTGCTCTATAAATTCTGTGCTCTTAAAAACTGTGAAATTAGAATGTATTGATGTTGAACGTGACAAATAAAATTCTATCATTGTTATCTATGTATTAATCCTGAAGCAAACTCATTTGTAGGGGAAATACTAAAGCAGAAACAGGGAGGTTGCCATTTGCTAGACAGCTTTTATAACTGAATGTACAAAAAGTTAAACTTGAATCTGCATGTTTCTAGTGAAGTATAATCCAGATCTGCTTAATTAACATTTACTCTATTCTGTGGTTTTGTAGTTATGTGGGTTTGTTGTTTTTTTTTTTTTTTCCTCTTCAAGTCTCTTTATCAGGTGGAAATTGAGACGCTGATCTCTTCTACTGAGTTTGATGGATAAGGATCAAGTGTATTTTGTTGCTCTGATGGGTAACTCGAAGAGGTGCAAAAAAGAGTGAGGTTGTTCTAACAGACTGAATATTCCTTCAGCTAAGGCCATACTGTAAAAAAATTCTTTTTTTTTTTTTTTTCCTTTTTATTTTATTTCTGACTGGGAGTTCCAGGGCCTGTGTGTGAGACAGTGTCTTCTTTTCCAGCATACTCTAGCTGAAAGTTCCTATCCTGCTTCACTGTGTTCGAAGGAAACTTCTGGCTTCCCTTTGTTTATTAGCTAGATAGTGAGTCCCCAAACACTGTCAAAGACAGTGGCTTGGAATTATTCCCAGTAGCTGTCAGTGGACATAGATGTGTTTTGCTGACTGGGTGTTAGCTATGAGCTTCAGTTATACCCTGAGGCTTTTATGGGTGACTCTTTGCCAGTAAGTCCTTATTGTAAGTATCAAGAGACCTGCACTGATTGCTACAGTGCTGCTGTCCTAAACCATCAGTACACTGAAAACGGAAGGAAGAACAATTATTTTTGAAATACAGGACTGTACAGCACAAACACATTGTTTAGCTTGTCTGTTCCTGGAGTAAACCCATGAAAACTTCAGTATGATTAAGATTAGCAGATCGTGAATAGTTCTTTCCTTTCTTGATCCCATGACTCTATTTCAGTGTCCTTCTCAGGCTTAAAGGGGGAAGAAAAAAAACCTCAAACAAACAAACAAAAAAGAAACAGAAAACCCTAAACCTGACATTAAGGCTGCTGCATCATGGTAGAAGTTGTACCAAATTATTCTTGAATTCTTTGCAGTTAAGTTCCAGTCCTGGGATATAGATCTTCCCAAGTCAGAAATGACTCAGATGATGAGAAGCATTGTTTGAGGGCATAGTTAAATGTAAGCAGCTGCAGTCTGTTGCCAATAAAACCCACAAACATATCTGGAAAAACAGTTTCTACCTCTGCTCCACAGTATTTTTGTGCCTGCAAGAAGTGTTTTGTGGACCTCTTTGTTAAAAGGATCACCAGAATGACCTCCACTTTTAAAAGAGATAAAACTAAACGGGGGGAGGGAGGGTATGAGAAACATGAGGCCAGGTTTTTTACTGCAGAAAACAAATTGCACAATGTTTTTCGTAACTCTGAAACAGCCTGTCATCATGAAGCAAGCTTCATGACTTGCAATATTTTCTCTTTAAATAATGGTGAAGCAGGAACATGGATGTGGGATAAAACTTGGGCTTTGGTTAAGCACTGGAACTTATAATGTGCTTGGTTTTTTGTTAGTGCATCTGTCCCTCTAGAAGACCAGCTCTCCAAAATACAAGTATGGGAAGAGACTATAATAATCTTGCTTCTGGAAAAATAAAATAGCAAATAGGGATGTCAAGCACAAGACTTTCTTAAATAAATAAATCTTAGAGTTCTCAAAGGACACCATGAAAAGAAAATGTTTCAGAAGCATAATTGCTTTTGTAAAAAAAGGGAAAAAAAAGATACTGTGCTTTATCAATGCAATTAATTATGTTCTTGCAAGCTTAGTGCTGGAAATGGGAAAATGTGATCATAATTCTCAAGGCATACATAAAGAAATAAAATGCTTTGGTTTTTTAAGGGAATGGGAATACAGTTTTACTTTTGAGTTACAGCCACAGCTTCAGTTTCAGAACACCAGCACAGTTCCAGTCTGAATGATGATTAGAAAAGGCCAGAAAATCCGTTAATATTGTTGCTCATTAGAAAAATCTGAAAGTGCACAATGACTGTAATACTCTTAATTTATTTTTTATGAAGCTCTTTTGAAAAGCAAAAAGCATTTCTGAAGGCAGGAACAGTTCTGCAAGTTGCAGCCCTCCTTGTCATCAGTGTCTTATGGTGTGAAAGGCGACAGGATAGTCTTGAGGCCTTTTTTAGGTGCATCGACCCGCTGCTTTCACCTAAGACTGTTTAAGGCTGTGTGTATCTTGCGTATCCCTGAAAATCTAGACAGGTGGGTTAGACAGCTTAATAGTTCTTGTGTATCTTACACTTTGACGTGTGTCTAATCTAAATTGGTGATTCCGATGGCCACTGCTAGCTGAGAAACTGCTTAAAAACTAGATAATCATTGAAGCTGTATGTAGTCACTAAAGATCAGATGTTGAAGGTGAAAGAAAAATGAGCTGCTTCCTGAATCCTGGAAGATTTTGCTGCACATGAAAATATGGCACACTAAAACACCTATGAGAAGTTTGTACATTTTATATGCTGGCACTAGGTTGCCCATACTGGTTCTTTTTTGTTTGTAGTAAGGCTAGTAGTAGACACTTGCTACACAATTATTTCAGAGTAGCACATAGTAGGAAGTATATCTTGGAATGATCTCTGCTTTACCTTACCTGTTTTTAAAGGTTCTTCCCATTCACGGACCAAATGCTCTGAGGCTTACTAGTGAGTTGATAAAGCTGGCAAGCCATTGCAGGTACTGTGAGTGTGAATGTAAGCGTTGGAAAGAGCATCAATGGTGTGTCAGTGTTTCAAAGCAAAGTTCAGAGTGTCCAGATATGACTTGAGATGAGGAAGCTATGATGTGAGGAAATCTTGCATGTACTTTTTTAATCTAACCATTTCCTGTCATTCTTAATAATCTCCAACTGTAATGAAAAATAATGATAGTGATTGGCCTGTTACTGATTAGTGTGTGCCTGCAGTTCAAATGCCTTCCAGCACTGTGCTTTTGGATCTGATGACTTCCTTTTGCCCTTCTTGTGGTCCTGGGAAGCTCCTGGTTTAGACCCCATCTGCCTGCCTGGCCTGCAGGGGAGGGAGTGAGTGTGTCTCAGTAGGTGCCTTTGAAGATTGTTGGCAGCTGTGCTGGTGGGTGAAAGAAAAGGCAGGTGTGCCTTTGTTTTTCTTACACCTTCTTCCTCCTTCGTATTAAACAGGTCTTTCACTGGTGGAGTGGGTGGGTGATAAAGGGCAGGTCTGTCTCACTGTTTTTCTTTGCCCTTTCTTCCTCCCCTATACTGAAGGCTGCTGTTTCACTGGTGAAGAAGATCCTTCTCCTTCATGGTACTGGGTTTTCTGGTACAAGTGTCATTTACGGTGGGTGACTGGAAAGCCTGGATCAGCACCCAACAGGCAGTGTACATGTCCTGCTGGTGTCAAAAGTGAGTGTTCCAGTCAGCTTCCCTACTATGGCCAGAAATGACCTAAACTGTTAATTAATGCATAACTTCAGTAGACAGAGGGATAAGAACATTTACCCGTGGGAGTTTGAGTGTATGTACACTATAGGTGACTAAAGAAAAAATGTGCAGAACTAAAGTAACACTTGAGTTCTCCAAAAAGTTGCATACAAAGCTAGGCTAGTTTTATATTAACATATTTAGATTTGGCAGTCAAGGAGACTAGTCCCAGGTAATCTTGTAGGGAAAAAGGCCCTAATAATTTTTCAGATGCCAGTTACTAGAGAAAGACAGGGAAGGACAGTTTCTGGCTTGCAGGTGTGTAGTTGTAGAAAGCCTTGAGAGTTTAGAGCTGAGGTGCTGCTTTACAGAGATGCTGTAAATAGTTTTGTTTGTAGATGTTGTGGGTGTTTTCAATGACATTTAACGTGTGACAATTAATTGTAGCAAGGTAGCTAACCAGGCAAATTTTCTGCTACTCCGTTGTGCATGTCTGGTGTTTGCATATGCCTATCTTCTCTGTACTCACAGTAAAATTAATACTTCAATGGTTCTTCTGGCTTTAGCTTGTGTTTCTGTTGCAAGGGCAGGTGTTGAGCAGCGGTGCACAGAAAGCAACTGAAACTCACTGGGAGCACTGCTGCAGTTGAAATGCATTAAAGCAGAGGAAATGATGTAAACGAGCTTGTGTTTTGAAGCACACTTAGAAAATGCAAAATGCTAGTCTTGAACACAGTTTAGGCTCTCTGGAAATATATGCAGGGCAAGGTCATCAGTTTCTATGAAATAAAATCTGTCCTGGAAGAGTGTTTTGGGCAATAGCTTTCAGATGACATGTGGTAGCACTTCTGCTGTCTCTTAAAGGTTTCTCCAAGCAGTGGTGTCAAAAATAAGATGCTTGTCAGCACTCTTGATACTACTCAGCCCTGGAGGCAGCAGCTGGC
Source organism: Coracopsis vasa (assembly GCA_026283785.1). Classification (NCBI taxonomy): domain Eukaryota; kingdom Metazoa; phylum Chordata; class Aves; order Psittaciformes; family Psittacidae; genus Coracopsis; species Coracopsis vasa. The sequence goes on along the minus strand of JANHGB010024656.1, from coordinate 59,091 downwards.
TTGCGTGTCTCATAGTTCTCTGGTAGACTGGAAATTAAGACTGCTGAGTGATAGTATTTTAGCCCATCTTTCATGCAATCTGGGAGCTTCTGCTGCAGGTAGAAGCCTTCTAAAGAAAAGATGTACAGTTTGCAAAGCGGGAGAATGAGTATTGGTTGTGGTTGGTACTGACGGGACAGGGGCTGATACGACTGGTGTGCCTACCTCTTCCCAAGGCAGTTTGGAAGCAGTGCTCCAGTGAGATATCTGTGCAGGGCAAGCTGCCCCAGTGCTCCCAGTGTTTGGAGCAGGACTGCATTCTAACATCTAAAATGCTATATTACATTCTGCTATTGTTTGGTTTGAGTTGTTTTTTTCCAGATTTTAGACATAATCCAGTGACTTTGAATTTTGCATTTAACCATTCAGAGTTGCTCATTAGTTGCTTAGGGTTTCTATCAGAGGTTCTCAGAGCTGCTATTAGAGGTTTACCTGGATAGATGGAGAGGTGGAAGTATAATAAGGATTTAAGTTGGTCTGAGGGGCCGAGAGAAGGTAACAAAGCTTTAAACCAATGTTCAAATAGCTGCTGGTAGGCCTGTGTGTTAGATGTGGCACTTTGAATAGCTTGTGACAATTACCTGTGGTAATAACCTGTATGTTCCTGCTGGGAAGCAAAACTAGCAAAAAAAAAAAAAAAAAATAAATAGAAATTTGTGAAATATGAGCAGAACAGAGGAATGGCATGAGAAACCTGGAAAACTCAAGAGGTTTGTAGAAACTCCTGGCTTTTCTCCCCTCTGAATTACGATTGTCTCTTCCTGAACAGAAGAGGAAAGATGATCCAAGTGGTCTAAAGACTGACTTCTGGGACTTGAAAAACAAAACAGAGATGGAGCACAGTAACGTGAAGTGTTGAGTGTTTGGTGTTTCTATTTTTCATACTGGTGTCTTTTTCAGTGCAAGGCGACTTTGAAAAAAACCAAGATTGATAGTTCTGACAAGCTGCTAGCTTCTGTGCTTTCAGTGAAGCCTGGTACTGCTAGTCCTTTAAGAGTAAGTTAATGGTTAGTTATAATGTCAAATTAAAAAATTACAGATTAATTAAGTGCATCTAGCTGTGCTTCTGGAGCACACCAGATGTTTCTCAGTTGTTTGGCATACAGCTTTCACTTCTAGTGACACATTCATGGCTGATCTGTTGTGCTGAAAGCAGAACATAAACTACTGCTCTGATTTTTAACCATTCTAAAAATATTTGTAGGTTATGTTCTTCCTTCCATCTTAGATTCATGGACTGAGGACTAGGAAAGTGAGCCCAGTCTTGAGTACCACATGTGAACTTAAGCTAGCTGATTCAGTTTAAGAAAAACTTGAGTGGTTGATTTCCAAGGCAGCATTTTTCTCAGGATTTCTGTATCAAATTTTTTTTTTAAGCCGGTTTTAGATATTTTACTAATTGGACAAAACGCACAGAAATGTCTTCCAGTGGTCACTTCAGAAGTTTTATTGCTCTTCAAATTTGGAATGAAGAGATTTCTATGCAAATATTGGTCCAGAGTACCCCCTACAAAATTTGGCAGTGAATTGCAACTTTAATGAGAACATTGCTGTGGTAGTACTCAGTGCGCAATTGTCCAATTAAACTTTTTATGAATTTTAAATCAGTTGCATTTATATGTTTCTGCTTTAAAGGCATATATTCATAGAAGTCTGAAAGTCTTTTTAAGAAAGTTGGACACACTTGAGAATTTAACTTCTCGCTATTTTCACTTCAACTGCTACCACTTCATCATAACCTGGATTTTTACCTCCTTGAAAACAGTATAGCTCTTACTATAGAAAAATTAGGAGGTAAAAAAAAAATTAAAGAAAAAATTCTAAGTCCTCCACAGGATTAAGTTTTTAACTGTTGGGGTTTTTGTGTGTGTGTGGTTTTTGGTGGGTTTCTTTAATGACAGCTAATTAGCTGGCCAACTGTTGGAACACCCTGGCTAAGAACATTTCCACAATGGAAAATTTTAGTCATTCTAAGTGTTTGGTTTGTTAATGAATAGAAAATGGCATCAGTGAAAATGTAGGTATGCTGTGCAAATGCTGTGCACCCAAGCTAGGATCACTAGTTACCTTTTAATATTCTGTTGGGTTTGCTGAGGTGTGTTCATCTTGTGTGGGGGAAATATTTAGCTGGGGCCTCATAAGGTGCTTAGATGCTTTGTGTGTCTAAAGAGTATTTTACCTTTCCTTGTTCGCTGTAAGGTGGTGCTCTTTAAGTGTAACTGTTTTTTCTGTCTTTTTAAAACAGACTGTTTTCCTTTGAAATAAAAAAGCCCAACAAAATAAAACAACCCAACCTTCCTCAGCATTACCCTTTTGAAGACTACTGACATTGTAACTTGTTGGGGTTTTTACTGCTTCTTGCTGCAGCTGTTGCTCTATCATACAAAAGGAGTATAAAGATTTCGCTGGATATACTCCAATAGAGACTACGATGCATCCTTGAAGATAAGCTAAAGTTGCTGTCAAGAACTGTGACTTAGTCTTGCTTAAGCTATCCTCCACAGTAATGTAGCTATCCTTTAGCCTGTTAGTGTGCAGCGTTACATGCGCTGTTCTGAGGTCAGCCTTCAGTGAACAGACCTGAGTACTGCTGTCAATTGGGTAAGGCTGCTCTGGTGGTGTACCCTGGACTGGGAGCCCACCTCACTGCTGTGTTAGTGTTGCCCATGTAATTTATACAGTCCCTCACAGATTATTTTGTTAATAAGTGTATTGCAAAGCACATGGTAAAAGTAGGTCAGGTCTTTGTCTAGTACTTGTGTAAAAAAAAAATATCATTGCTTATGAGATGTTTGGAATACCAGGAGAAAGTGCTTCCTTGATAATTGTACTAAGGTAGCTACTTGTTCTTTTGTTCCCAGTTCTAGATTGAACTTTAGCAACCAATAGGGTTGGCAAAATAAGTGTAGACATATAATAGTAGTGTTCTTTCAATGCCCTTTCAGTAAGGGGAAGAAGACTTGCTTCTCTAAGTTTGGAGTTTGAGGGTCTTTTGCCAGATTTAAAAAGAGGAGTAGTGCCTACAGCAGTGCAAAACACCACAAGCTAAATAGTGTAAATTATAGGAAAAGGTGTGTAAAATAGAAAGGTTATTCATCCTACGGCAGCTGAAGGTAGTGAGTCTTTCAGGATAGCTATTCAGTAATAATTTTAAAACAAACAAGCCAACAAACAAAACTCCTTCAGCTAGCCTTACCTAGGAGGTTTTACCTACTAGTTTCTTTTTCTTGCCAAGCAGATGTCTCTCTTCATAACAACAGTAAAGTGACCATGAGTTGACTTTTATTTCCTGGCTTTATCTGAAATGGGATAATACTCACCAGCATAGTTAAAGTGTAGCTGGTCAGTTTTCAAGTTCCAATTTCAATTCAGCAGTTTCCAGATAAATGGGCTTGCTTTGGCTTCAGTGAAGCCAAAAGCAGGGCTCCTATTCATAAGCTCATTGCTTACTTTGGATTAGGTATGAAGTAAATAGTGTGAATAATGTTGTTCTTTCTTTTGTCCTCTTAACTATGTAATGCATTTAGGTTTGTGTAGGAACAGCAAATGCTGGGACATATGATAACTTGCTTCTCTAACTTCTGGGAGATAAAACTGCTTCAGCAAAAGGCTGTATTTTTCCTTGTTATTTCACAGTAGATAATGTAAGAATTGAATTTAAACTGTTTCAGTGCAGTTAATATTTCCTTCATTTGAGGGTGATGGCAGGACTGCTTTTTCCAGGGGCTGTTGTGGCAAAAATATCACCATTCCTAGGTTGTTTGATATCACCTTCTGCTTGCTTTCTCTGAGAACGGAGACAATAAAACTCATACTGGTGAAGCTGGCTGCAGAAACACAGATGTGACTACATATCTGATATTGCTTGGAGTCTGTTGCGTAACTGATGGATGTGAGCCGAATGCAACCGATTTTCATATTTATCAACCAAGTAGAGCTGATAAGCTCATAAGAATTGAGAATCACAGATTTTGGTGTTGAATTAGATTTGTTGGGGGACTAGTTGTCACTTCATCTTCCAAGGCAGATGTCTCACTTTGTTTTGTTTTGTTGGGGCTTCTTGTTTGTTTGGGGTTTTTTAGATCTGCAGAGTCTGGAGAAATAACTTTTTGCACAAACTGCTTTATCCTGTTGAGGAGTGTTACTGTGTACTCTTACATGTTTGGTCCTATACATTATTGTCCATGTGAGCACACCAAGGTAATGTGCATATGATGGGAATGCTGGGAAGGTACAGAGGAGGATATGAGGAAATTTTGATAGAAATAACTAAAAGGTAGCTGGAAGAAAAAATCACCGTAGTGTCAGATAATGTGAGTATCAAAGCTGAAGTTCTTTACTTAGGCACTAAAGTTGCATGTTATGATTGGAACAGTGTACTATGCGCTAAACTGTTGAAAAGTTAAAAAATCAGCTGATGCTTATACATGATGTGATTGATTTACCACAGACAGTGGTTGTGATGTGTATATAAGTGCAACCTTCAGATTCTTCAGAATTTATTATTAAATTGGTAAGGCCTAAAATACTTCATGATTGTTTTAACTTTCCTACTGGCTTTCTTGAATACATATCTTCTTTCCATAAATTTATAGTGGGTTTCAGCTTCTTTCCTGTCCAGCATTGTATGTGTGTGCTTGGGAGGCGGAGCTGTAGCTGAAAGCAAATTAGATGGTAGAATTGTGATAAAAACCATGTTCTTTACAGTCAGTGCAGTGTGGGTGACATACTAGACTAAAAATTAGCTTTCTGTGGAAAGTGAGAAATGTGGCCCCTAACTCTTCTCTTGGATATTTTTTTTTTTCTCCTCTTGGCTTTTTCTTTTCTATTAACCTTCCCAGGAGCTGAAAAATCTGACTTTGGTACTTGTTTGACTCAAATGGTATAAAAAAGTCCTGAACAAATTTCTCTGTGTCTTTTCTGAGGCTATGCCTCAGTAGACTGCACACAGCAGAAATTATGTGTTTCTGTGTACTTGGGTATGGTTTGAGGTTTCTCACTCTAGGGTTTATGCAAAGATTGTCTGTGACAGCAAAGACAGCAAACTTGCTTTGTGCTGGTTTCAGTGAGTGAGGAGAACTGTGTGTGCAGTGTTTCTCTGACATTCACAAGCAATTCTGTTTTCAGTGATACTCTTCTGAATAAGAAGGGATGATATTGGACCTTATGTTTTCATTGTGTAACTTGCCAAATAGAGAAGTATTTGTGTGTGGAGGGGGGTTTAAGACTGTGAATATCTGTGGCATCTGGGTGAAATTATGAACAATAAAGCAACTATGAAAATCAGCTGGAATTTCATAAGCTGCTAAACTATGACCATCTAGGGCATGCTGAAGGAAAAGGACATGTCTAAAGTAGAACATGCTAAAATGAGGAATGTCCATTGGTACAGTCTGGCATGAGGCCAAGTGTATACTGAATTAGGTCACCGCTTTAAGCGTGAATGTTTCCCCTCTTTAGAAAGAGGTACTCATCCTTTGCAACAAGGAACCAAAACAGAATGGTAACATAATAAAAACAAATTTAAAAGCATTTTCAATTAGCATGCTGGTCTATTCCCTTGTGCTTGGAGAATCAATGAGCTCTTTTGTAAGGAACAGAAACGTTTCCATAGTTGAATATACATCAGGCCCTGGAAATGCAGGAAGAATAACAACCCGTTGCTTCTGGAAAACTTGCAAATCTTCATAAGCATTGCATAAGCCTCAGATGTCTCGTTATTTGGAAATCATAGGGAGTATTGTAAATAGACTTGTTTCAAAGAATTGAAATAATGTGAAATCTCAGCATGTGCAATTTAAAGATTTGGAACTTAATCTTCAAACACTGAAGTGCTGATCCCAAGGCCTTCTTTGTGATTACTTATTTCCACGTATCTTATTGTTCTTTTTTGTAAACTTCAGATGTGCCTTGTGACACTGAATTAATTTTCCTATTGTGATTCTTGGGATCCTGTGTGGTTTTGCTAATTCTGGGGTTTCACAGCCTGCTTTCTCTTGTAATCATCTTCTACAGCCTGGGGGTATTTACTGGAATTCCTAAAATAGTGCTGTGCCAGACCTAATTCATATCAAATTTGGGTTGTAAATATGCAAAGCTAGTGCTTTTCTGAAAAGAGAGCATAGTGAAACAGAGGTCTTGTAAACCCTTCTTTTCTGATGGGGTGAGAATTAGGATTCTTACTGGCTTCACTCATGCCTTCAAGGACAAAAGATGAAAATCGTATCTGACTCCTTTAGGGTGACTCTTAGCAGAGTTAATACTGGGTGAGGCGGGGGTGGAGGTGGGGAAGGAAGAGATATACAAGTCTGCTGTGGCAAATTAACTCACCCCTTCAGCTCTCTATGTGCAATTTAAAATTTTAACGTTGTTTAGCATAACTGTCTGCACAAACACTCCTGGCCTTTCAAGGCCACAGGGAAGCTGTAGTGAGAAAGATGCTTGTTGTTTATGGTGTTGCATGAAAACTGTCAAAGATAAATAGGCAAAGCCTATCTCGTGCAAAAAGGTTGTCTTGTTAATAAGATTGCCACTAGCTCACTAGAAAAGAGTTTTGACTAATGAAGGAATAATTAAAGCCTAGAAGGAAAAGAACCAGTGAGCTCTTTACAGCCTACTGCACGTAGTTTCTATTGCTTCAGAAACAGCTTGTTGTTTCTCTTTCGTAAGCACCCCTGAAGGCAATGTGCCACAAAACAGCCCGCTGATGTCAACAGGACAAGTGCCTGTAGGAAGACTCAGAAATCTGTAGTTATTCATAATCTTTTGTCGTTGTGTTGGTGATGAATACAAGCGGGGAGTCCCTGTGGGGGCATGCTGGCTTTTTTAATCCATGCTTACCATAATGATGTACATTTGGCCACCGTTAAAATTCTTAAGAACAGAGTGGTTCTTTCATTGCCGTCTGAGGTAATCTTAATCTCCTGGTAGATTGTGTCCTCTTGACACATATCAGGAAATCTGTTGTCACTTGCTTCTAAGACATGAATGAGACCTAAAGAAACTTAGTGACTCATCAAAGTGAGGACAGGGCAATTTATTGGTAGAGCAGTAGCTGAATAAAGGCCTACTGGGCTAATTATCCTTTTTCGGGGATGTCTGTTTATCATGTAACAACAGTTACTGACTGTTTAAAGCCCATGGTGGTGGGAGATTACATGACTTTTTGGTGGCTTTAAGTTAGAGGTTCACTGATGAGCCAAATCTGGCCATGGTGTACAGCTGCCTGCAATGGCCATTATCAAAATGTACCATGGTACCCAGATAATCTCTTGAGACAGTCTTAACTTGAAATGTTAGCTTCTGCTTTCTAGTACATGCTTTCATTTTCTTTAACTATCCTGTAAAAGTAAGGAGAGAGATAAAGGAAAAACACAAAGCACTCTTCTTTTCCTCCTGGGCTGTAAGTCTCAGCCTTGTTTTCCTACCATGTCCTCAGTACCAAAAGCATCTCTTCATAACTTGAAAAAAATATTTCTGTAGTTGTATGATACCTGTGTTTGTGTGTAAGCAATGCAAAAATGTTGCCGTCGTTGACAGGCTGTGCAATGAAAAATAGTTGGAATTGGGTTTTCAGTATTTTATGCAAGTCAGGTGATTTGATCATTTCTCAGTATGCCTTGACTGACTTAAAATGTTCTAGCTTATGCGTGGAGTGGCTTTAGTACAGTCTAGTATTTATGTAGGTTTAAAAAAATTATGGTTCTTTATGTAATTAATATGGCTTCACCTCTTGTGGTCTAACAGAACAAAAAATTCAGAAAGAAATGTGAAAAAAACATCATATAGGCAACTAGGTACTTAAGAAAGCTTGGGATGATATGACATCATTTCTGGTTTTTTCATCATTTCTGAACTGGTTTTATCCTGAAGATGTTTTTTTCTTCTGTCTCCCTGGATTCACCACACCTGGACCCTGGTCAATAGTCTGAGGATACATCTGGTGTTGATCACTCTTTATAGGCATTTAACTTGCATTTATATAATGCTGTGTTTGTGCAATGAGGAGTGACTAACTTCTGTCTTATTTGGACTTAAAAGGATGTCATCTAGAATTCAGTTCATAAAACTTACTTATTTTGTACCAAAGTGGCCAGTAGCTTTACATTGGTGGAAAAAGCTGAAGTTTCATATAACTATTGCCTTTAAGCTGCTCTATTAAGAATTTCTACATAATGCTTCCACTTTATTTGTGAACAGGGTCATAGGCAGGCACCTCAGTACTAGAAATACTAGTAACTTCTTCAAGTAGTCTTGTAGACTTCAGATGGACAACGCTGAAGTGTGCAGCTCTTGCAAAACTCAGTGTACATGACATGCATGCAAAGTTAGGATCTGCTATCACAGGCATTGGTTTTGGTGGTATGAATTAATTATTTAACTTTTCAGGCCTTGTAATGGGAGCTTCCTTGCAAATGAGGATGCTGAATATTGTGATACTGCTGGCATGTGGTACATGGTTCTCACTAAAGAATATCCTGATGGTGGAAGCTGGATGGAAAGGGAGAAATGTCGCAAGGGAATACATAATTGGGGAGAAATGTTGCAAGGTGTTTGTAAGCACATGAAGTGCATTGTGGCATCATGACTTATTTACAAGGACAGAGGAAGATGGAGTTTGTGGCTGCTTGGCGCTGTTAGATAACAGCCTGTCCAACCCATATAGAGGGAGTGCTGGAGTGGGCAATCTTTTTTCTCATGTCACAAGCATACTGAAACTAAACTGAAGTTACTCAAGGTCCCAGAACTTCTCCCAAACAAGTTATGCAACATAGTCAAAATGAATGTACAGCTAACAGATCACTGGATAAATTTTAATGAGTTTCACTTATTTTATACATCCAAGTTTTAAGCTTAGTATTTTATTAATGTGAGAAAGTAGACTAACACGCATTGAGCTTAATTATAGCTCTTTATGCTGCCACTGAAGAGGCCCATAAACTGTTCAGCTGACCTGTTGATGAGTAGGATTTTTGGTATCCCCCTCTTGTGTTACTGTGGTCTCTTTTCCCTGGCCTTTTCCTCCAAGCCTCAGCAATGTAAGAGGGTGACCCATGCAAATGGTCAATGCCTCTTGATGCTAGCCTAACCAAATCAAAAGGTGGAAATGTTAGACAATGGGTAGTCTGAGGCTCCCTTCCATCAGTTGGGAATTAGGCTTTGAATTTGAATCTCTCTTGAATTTAACTTATTCTGAAATTCTGTTTCTGTGGACTTTGATATTTAAATCTGCAAAACTTTACTCATGAGTAAATAATTATCTCCTAAAAGATATTTACTTAAAATAAAAGCAAATGTAAATGCAAGCTTCTGTTGCTGCTGCTTCAAAACAGTTCTTGGAATTTTTTTCAGTTCAGAGGAATAGAAAGGGCATGGTGTTTTTTTCTTCCCACAGAGGAAAACAAAACAAAAAAAATCAAACCCAAGAAGGAATGGGGGAGGTAAAACAAATAAAATTTGATGAGACTAGAAGAACCCTTACTGCTTTAGCTAACTTTGTGAAAAACGTATTTCATTAGACTGTCTATATTGCTATTTTTCAGATACTATGTCAAAGGGAATCACTGATGGGTAATGCAGTGGAAAGAGATAATGTTTTTCTTTCTCCTTTTCCCACTCCTTCCCCCAGCAATCCTTTGCATACGTGTGTTACAACTTTATTCATGTATTTTCAGATGACTAGCTGCTTTGTAGCTCTAATATGCACCTTTCTTTTAATTTTAGGTTCTGACTTCATGTTGCTGACTCAAACCGCAGATTCCAAGGAAAGGAGGGGAAGTGGAATAAAATGCTCAAGTGCCAGAGGAAAAGCCAGACTACCCAATGAAAATTACTGTTACTAAGCTGTAGACTGTTCTCACTTACACACAGGGGGAGAAAAATTGCTGTTGAGTCAAAGCTCATGAAATTACTTCTGCAGACTTTGCTCACTGAACTTCAAATAGACTAAAACCATCCAAGTAGGGTTGAAATAGGAAATGGAAATATGACTCCTTGCTGGTGTCTTCCATCTTCGTCACCCTCTGCAGGTTTTTTCATTTGGGGTAGGAAATCCTGAACAAATTGTATGGCGTCAACCAACCTCACAGTTGATGGTTATGGATGACATAGGAACTTCTGATTTATGTCTCTGCAATGACACCTGATTAAGGCAAAGGTTGAAAACTGCACATTAGCTACTTTATCAAAACTTGTAGTAACTATTGTGGGCATGCTTTCTCTGTCTTTCTAAGATTTGAACTCTGGGGTGATGTTCCCTGAAAAGCATGAGCAGATAAGTCATATTTTTGAATTGGAGGTGGTAGTAACATGAGAATGCCCAGAAGAGGCTTAGTAATTCAAGCCAGGACTCGTTGGCTATTAGTGGGCCTTGCTTTACTATTCAGTTTAGTCTTGCTTATGTATTTGCTGGAGTGTGCTCCACAAACAGATGATAATGGTTCTCTGCCTGGTGTCGCAGGTGAAAGCATGGGTAAAGAATACTATCAAGCTCTCTTGCAGGAGCAAGAAGAGCATTATCAAAACAGAGCTACCAGTCTGAAACGTCAGATTGCCCAGTTAAAGCAAGAGCTTCAGGAAATGAGTGATAAATTGAAATCCCTGCAGGAAAAAAAGAGCCCAAGGGTCAATGGTATGAACTACCAGGGCACCAAAGAACAATCATCCAATGATCTCCTAGAATTTCTTCATTCACAGATTGACAAAGCTGAGGTGAGCGTGGGGGCTAAACTGCCTAGTGAATATGGTGTCATTCCTTTTGAAAGTTTTACGTCCATGAAAGTATTTCAGTTGGAAATGGGGCTCACTCGGCATCCAGAAGAGAAACCTGTTAGAAAGGATAAGCGAGATGAATTGGTGGAAGTTATTGAGGCTGGCCTAGAAGTTATCAATAATCCAGATGAAGAAGATGGACAAGATGAAGATGATGGAGTAGGAGAGAGGCAGCTGTATAGTGAAAATGATTTCATAGAAGGTATGTTTATTACAAGCTTTCCAGCTGCATAACAGAATGTCACAACAGGCATTTAATGGTATTTGTATTTTTTAGGGAGTTTGCCTACTTGAATATAGTCTTGAACAGATGTTACACACAAAGAACCTTTATTTCTAATGGTGAGACTGTTACTGCTTCATTATCTTGTGTTTTGAGTAGGGAGCAAGAAATCCATTTCAGAAGGGCTCACCACAAGAAGTGTACAGGATACAGCTGTATCTGCCTAAAATACTGAGACATTCATGATTGGTTGTAGCTGAAGTCAGTGTAACACAACTTCTTATGGTGCTAAATAACTGAAAGACTTCCAGTGAAACTGGTGGCAGCAGGAGGGAGAAATTGAATAATTTCTCTTGTTCCAGCTTAGTTAAGCCAGTCAATATGAAGCTACAGGGTTTTTCTTCACTTATCTGTATACTACTTTTAGTTAATATTCAGGCTACTGACAGTCTTAGATTTGACACACTTATATCGGAGGGAGATCATTGATAGGCTTATGTATTCTGGTCTTGTCAACTGAAGAACTTTGTGTCCTTCATGGTATACAAGTTACAGGGTTTGCTAAGCTGCGTTACCTTGAACTGTTCTGTTGTTCTCTCTTCAGTTCTGTCTCAGTACTTGTAAGTTTAATTACAGGACACATTATTATAAAAGCAGATATAGAAGCTGTGTTTTCACTTAGTGACACCCTTAAAAGATGCATTAGTGATAATTTCTACAGAAGTTGGCTTTCAAGGTACAGTAAATGATGATGGAGATAATCAAAACCTGTCCTGGTATCTCTTTTTTTGTATTTACAGTATTAAATACAGTTCATGCTGCCATAAAAAAGCCCCACAAAATTTGGAGCATGTTATAAAAGCATTACTGTAAAAGGGATTCTGGATCTCAGCAGTACTGATGTCTGCAGTATTAAGTGAACATGCTGGAGAAAAGTACCGTTGGCCTTGAAATAATCAGTTCTTTCAGTCTCAGATGATGTAATTGGTCTGTAGCACAAAAAGTCTCTGCTTTTAACAGCTACTGTAATTAAAGTTTAATGCAAGTACTCTTCTTCATTCCAGAAGGTGGACCAGGGCGTAGAATCCACTCAACTGTGTCGGTGTAATACAGCCAATGCAGTGTTAGGCTCTTGGTACAGTTTTTACTGAAAGCCATATTATTTTGTCTGGAGGTAGTCATCCTTGCAGTCTTTTAATTGTTTTCTTTCTATATAAGTGTGCAGCTGTTTTTTCTTTGCTGTTACTCTAATGTATTTTTATTTTTTACTGTTACTGAAATAGCTGTTTATTTTTCTTACTGCACTGCCTATAATGACTGCAGACCTCCAAGGAACAAGCAGATTTAGCACCTTAAAATTGTACTTCATGCCTCTGCCTCTGTTCACACCAGTATATTGATAACTGGTTTTGGAAATCAAACTGCTGTTATGGCGTTCTCTTCAAGCATAGGGTTACAGGAACTGTAGAAAAGGAGAAGTATTTTTATGATGTTGCTCATGTTGCATTACTATGGCAACTAGCCATAGTAATACATATCAGTGTGGGTTGTTGGTTTACGTTTTTGGTTTGGGTTTTTTTTTTTCCAGACAGAAGTTGTGGGTTTTGTTGGGTATTTCATGTTTCTGTATGTGTGAGTACTACTGGTTAATTTAGACACTAAGCCAGCAAAACAAAAAAGGCTGTTTTGGAATATTAACACTTTTCCCCCCACTGTTGTTCCAAAACTTAGAGGAGAGAAATGAAACCAGCTGGCAGTGATACCTGCATGTCTCTTGCCCTGCAGCCCTGTGACTGAGCTCTAGTGTGCTATCTCCCTTGTCAGTTTGTGTATCCTTGTTTGATGGAAGGCTAGTTGGAAAGCTTATGCCTTTCTAGTTTGAAAACACTGTTCCCTTAAGCTATCATAAACTGGTAGTTTCAAGTTACACAGTGGACTTGGTGTATCTACTTGAACTTGCAAGAGGTCCTGTAACTGTCCAATGAGCACAACTAAATTGTTGCTGGAGTAGCATAGCTCATTTAGAGAAACAGTTTGTTAAAGATGATTTGAGATAAATAGTTTAAGTTCTGTGTCTTTTCCAATTGCTAATAGATTATTTTGTGATAAGCCATTTAGGACTAAGACTAGAGTTTTATGCAATTTGAAATGGGAAAACAGGAAGCTGAGAAACTTGTGAATTTTTTTTGGGGGGGAGGGTGGTTCTGGGGCAAAAGAGAACATGATACTGCATTAGTTCATACATAACCATCATTAACATAGACTGACTTGCAGGATTATTTTTTTTTTTTCTCAAAACTAATGCATACCTATCTACCAAAACTCACCCACAGAGCTATGTCACAAGTACAAGCTAAACTAGAAACAGGCATTTTTATTGTAGAAGTGTTCTATCTTCCTACCTCAACAGGCTAAATTTTCATGTAGGCAAATGATGTTTGGTTCTGGGAATTATTCTTTCCTAGACTTGTGAAATACTAGACTAAACCTTGAACTATATCATCTTTTGTGCTATGCACTTTCATGTGTATTAGTAAATCCTTAGAGAATTTGGTGGCTATTTAAGTCTAGAATCTCTTACAGGCAGTTTTACCTGATGGTATCTCTTCACCTCCACTGAATATGTCTGAAGTTCTTCTGCAGCATTTACATTGCCTCTGATGCCCACTCTCTTGGTTTGTAAAAGCATCAAGAATTGTTTTTCTTCCTGTATTTTAGGATTTAACTATATTGGAGTCACTTGTGACAACAAAGACTAATGACATGAATTAAAAATTAATCTGCCTTCCGCATATTTAAATTTGTTCTATAAATGCAAATTTCTAAATAAACTTTTTTTAAAAATGTGCGCTTCATTACCCAGTAATACACAGTATTTGAATCTACTGGGTTTTATTGCTGTAGCACTGCTTAGGCCACAAAGCATAGGCAAAAATGCGTTCTGATGGGTGTTAACTTTCTTGTTGCTGCTCTGTTTTATTTTGTGCCCTTGATTCAGCTGTTCATGCAGCTCCTTTGCTGCATGCTCAGCCTCTGTAGTCTGTATATAAAGGTATTCTGACTTCTACCAGTGGTGCCAGGAAGATGTATCCACAAGTGTGAGCAGCCTGTTCAGGTGTTATCCAAACTGATGTTATTTATTTTTTAGTGTTGCAAGACAAAGTAATGATCCTAATCTGTTTTGGAGCTGTGATTAGGCATAGTTGTCACAGCCACATCATGGCTATTGGCAAGCTTTGAGCAGTAACACCAAGTTAAAAAAAAGATTTGCAAGTATACATTACAACTACAGAGATACTTTCTGAAAGCTCAAAATTAGTGTTCACAAGGCTTAATTGACTTGCTTTGCTGTTGAAGAGAAAATCAGTAAGTTTCTCAGTTCTGTAGGGCTGTTTGCTGCATTGTTACCTTTTTTGCTTTGCTGTAACCCAAATTGAAACTTCCAAAACTCTTAATATTAACAGAACAAAAAATCTGACTTTAAAAAAAAAGTGTTGTTCTGCAGTTGCTGTTTGAGAAACACTTTGAAGTTGCTTTTTTAAAAACATTTCCATTAGATCTAAGCATATGAGAAATGGGAGTATGCTGTTATCCTTGGATGAAAAGTATCCCTAGAGAGGATAAAAGTTGCAATATTAGATATTTTCACAAATGAAGGGATCTAGGACTACAAACAATGAACCTAATTGATGAATTGGGCATTCTAAGATAGTCCTGTATTAAAAATAGATTTCTTTGAGATCAGTATTTGATATTCAGAAACAGAGGATAAATAAAATGGGAAGACCATAATAGTGTTACCTCTGCCCATCCCCTTTCTTCAGAAGCCTAGAACATTAAATCTTTAATAGTGATGCAAAGCTCATTGAAGAGCTTTCATGGACATCTGTACTTTACTATCAGTGTAACTGGGTTATTTGGGTTACATTTACATTTATTTTATCAAGATAGTAAAAGCTCTTCCATTGGTTAGATTTTTAACTTTTGGAAAATAGAGGCATCAGCATATTTTCAGAAGTTAATTGTCAGTTAGCTAATCTCTAATGAAGGTCGTGTTATTGAATGTCTACCAGAATTCGAGTGCTTTTGTTTGGGTCTATTTCTCTTGCTTCTGCGTTTCCAGTTCTAACTGGGCAAAGTCCAGAAACTGTCGTTAGGTCTGAATCTCAAGGGAAAACTTCCCACCCATCCTTGGCATGTAAAAGATTGCTTATCCCAGCACTACAAGCTCAGAGTCAAAACATCCAGAGTCCCTGTCGTCCACAGAACAGTTTTGACTGCTTATCATGCAAAACACCCCCTTTAGTATGACCTGCATAAGACCAGAAACTGGCCAGTGTCCTGGAACTTCAACTGACAATTTTAGTGTACAGAAATAAGGGACATCTCTTAAATTCCGTGGACACTTTCTTGGTAACATTCGTGGTAGTTGTAAAAGAAATAATAGTATTCAAGGCAATAGAAGAACAGCTTTTTGGCTTTAATAGTAATTGATTCCCAGTATTCCTAGATTTGTTTGGTGAGAAACAGAACTCTGAGAAGGGACTAAAGCTTCATGGACCAGGAATAACAGCTGTTAAATTATTTCTGCTGTTTTTTACCTCTTTGCTTATAGAGCCCTATTTTGGATGGCAGCCAGCATATGCTAGTTGGAAGGTGAGGTAGCAAGTTTTATTATATGAGTCAGCCCCAAGTGTTAAAAACCTGAATATGCTAAGAAGTAAAACAGATGTGGGTTCTTTTTCTGGCTGTTCTCAGTTCTGGCTTCTGTGTGTAGAAGCTTTAATCCCATAAAAGTATTCAAATTAGTAGATTGCCTGTGGAGGTTAGCTCATAGTGAAGAGCATATACTGTTTTAAAAGTGTGGCGCTGGTAGGATGCTGAGATTCAAAAGTTGGGAATCTCCTAGCAATTAAATGTTGTCAAGGCACTACTGAAATTCATATTAAGGTCTTTATGAACTAACAGCAATGGTGGTTTTTTAAAGTTACTTCAATCTACAGATTTTTCTTCTGTACTACAGCCTTCTGTTGCAAACTGACATCTAAGCCTGTCCTTTGATTAAAGATAACCTACTGACAACTGTGACATGCTTTTTTAAAACTTCACTTATAAATGGTATTTTCATCTGTAAACAGCTATTAGATACTAAGGAAAAGAATGTAATCTGAAATACTGAATGTGAGTTTATGCGGGATTACCGGTACAAAGTATTTGCTGTGTTGCATGAAAGCAAGGTACGCAAATGCCATGGTGTCATCAGCTGCTTCAGTAACCAAGAAGCTGTTCTCAAGGTACAGTGCTAGACTACGCAGGACAAAGGGTTGGAGTGGAAAAGGGTTTAGGGGGATTTAAGATCTTTTTCTGCTTCTAAGAATCATCACTGTGGACTTCCATTGTTTGAAACACCCTTTTCAGTACTTGTAATTAATACTGATTTGAAACTGTCATGCTGAGCATTAAAATATGTTGCTTATTTTATGCAGCTTTGTGTTCACAAAGGAATAAATACGGTTTTCTGTCTCTTAGTGTTCATTTCAAAACTTTATTCATAGGGTAAAAAGCATTTAAGTTGAAAAGCTGTATTCAGACACCATTAACTTTCAGTGTAAAGGCATTGCCTTGTTCTGCTACAACACATCTCCCACACACCCTATGTGGTGGTCATCCATGTATCCCATCAGGTGTGCCAGTGCACATGCTTGCCTGCAAGAGAGTGCATTACAGAGCTGAATATAGGAGTGGGATAGGGAGCTTGCTGTGAAAGAGTGGCAGTTGGGCAGATATAGGATGGGGCATAAAGAGGGAACATCAGTGAATTAAATGGGATTTGGTTTGGGGAGAGAGGCTGGAGCAGAGGAACATGGAGGGAATTAGGTAGATCTAGGAAACAGACTCTTTGTAAATGGAGCCTGGATTATAGAGGGAAAAAAGCTGGGACAAGGTGGTGTATGCATTCCTTGCTTCTTGTGTTGAATGAGAAAGTAATGGGAGGAAGGAGCATGGAGAAATACTTGCATTGTGGTAGTAGAGAGAGAGGGGAGAGGCAAAGCTTTCTAGTTCAAGGCAGAGAAAATAAAGCTGCTCTAAGTTTGAGGACTGTTCCCTTCACATACCTTGACCCCTCCTGATTTCAGTTGCAAAAAGGACAATAACCGAAGTGTGTATAAATATATATATATATAAGGACAGTATACTGAGCACAAAAGACAACCCCTTGTGTCGCCAGAATGGTTTGTCTATCCTGTGCCCTGCCACGTTCTTTTGGTGGGAGCCTGGGAGAGCATTTTAAGTGCTCTGGAGGCTGCTTTGCAGAAGAAGAGGCAGTCCAGGCCTGCTGGATGAGTGAATGGAGATAGATACGCTGGCCGCATGGTGTGAGGGCAGGTGTGTGGTCTATGTGGCCAGCTCAAATTAAAGTTCTTTGGTTCATAGCGTAGCTTATGTTTCTTCCGTATAACACACCTTTTCTTTGTGGGTGAGAGCAGAGATGGGATGAATGTAGGGCAGTTCTGTTGGAGTATTTTTCCCTTTATCATCTCTTGCTCTCAGATTAGTATGGATACAGAATTAACAACACAAAGCTCAGTTGAGCCAATGCCACAGATGAGTCTTGGTCTTTACTTTGTGGTATAAAATTAGAGAGGCTGTTGGCTTAACTTGCTTCCTTGATGTCCTTAAATGACCCATATTCTGAATGGGATAAACTTTCCAACCCATTAAGAGTAAAACTTCTCTAAATAGGTAATCCTATTTATAGAGGACTGCTGGTGTTTTCTCAGTGTTACGTAGAAAACTTCTGGCTATGTCCTTAGAGGACTGTGACTATAGTGAAACACCTCTGTCTTTATTTATCACAGAGAAAGTACTGTAGCTAATGGTCAGCAATGAAAGCAATTTTAGAGCATTCCAGCGTTTATCACACATTACTTTTTTTAGATATCACATTTCAGATTTTGCAGGCTTTGTCAAGCAAGTTACTATGTCATTTGTTCTGCCCACAGCTTGTGTTATGCTGATTGCTGGCCAGATGATCTCAGTTTTTACTGTGGACTAGCTCTGGGGATGATCCTTACTGAAGGGCTTAAGAGCAGGCAATAACAGATTTTGGCCATCCTTTTTGATATCAAATAGCTGAATTCCCTTTCTATTGGGAAGACCAAACTAATGCTGCCTGAGAAGTTGATGTAGGATGATAAAATCTGTTGTGGTCTCTAAGAAGCAAGGGAAGCAGGAGCTTGTTTGGGACTGTTTCTCAGATCTGGTCTAAGAGGATAGAAAGTTATTGTGGTTGTTGATGGTCTGTAAATTGGTTTTAGGAAAACCCCAGAAGCTTTTTCCCTAAAGGTTTATTTATTCGCTTCTCTAGTTCTTTGGAAAAACAGTGTGTCTGAAATACAATTGCTGGGATCTTTGACTTTACAAATTACTTGTGTGACTTATTCTTCAGGTTACTATCGTACAGAAAGAGATAAAGGGACACAGTATGAGCTGTTTTATAAGAAGATGGATGGCATGGAATACAGGCATGTCACCTTGTTCCGACCTTTTGGACCCCTCATGAAAGTGAAGAGTGAAACAGTCGATATTTCTAGATCAATCATTAACATTATTGTCCCTCTTGCTGGAAGAACTGAGGCATTTGCACAATTTATGCAAAACTTTAGGTAGGTGCATGAGATTATATAGTGAGCTTTATTGCTGATTTTCAGTAATTTGTTTCCTTTGCAAAATTAATTTCCATAACTAATCATTCCAACATTGTGTGCAGCTGCCTTGGGATACTTGTAATTGAGCCTACTATATGGAGAAAACATTCCTTATAAAACAACTAAAGAGATTCTCAAATTGCACTTCTAGACCAAATGCCAGGCTGTTGTGAACCTGGACACACATGATCTTGAACATCATTTTCATGTTCACATCAGCTTTTGAGCTACTGTTTATAAAATAAGGTGTTGGAATGAGACACACAGTATTGGAACCTCCTGATTCAAGTGGGAAAGATGGGGAAAGAAAAGGGAAAACATTTTTCCTTGTTTTCTTTAAAAGCTAGTTGAAGTCTAACCAGAATACTTAAATCTGCTAACACTTTTACATGTAGTAGCTTTTAAGCACCTGAAGCTTCTATTGTGTTGCAAGTAATTATTAATATCAGCTTATGTTTGTACTTACAGGGATGTGTGTATTCATCAGGATAAGCGTGTTCACCTCACAGTGGTGTATTTTGGACAAGATGGGCTGTCAGAAGTAAAAGGCATCCTAGAATCTGTAGCTAGGTAAGTGTGTTGATCCAATGTCAGTCAATGCAAACAATATTGATTGGCATTTAAAATGGTTTGTTATTTGTTGGAACAGGTTTTTTTTTCCTTATCCTGATGATATAACAGGATTGGTTTGGGTTTTTTTAATTTCTGGAATGAAATTACTGTAAAATGATGAGAAAGTATAAGTGATCCATTCTGCCCCCCCTCCAGATTTATTTTTTATTTGGCTCTCTTTTTGTTTTAGAGAAACAAGCTTCCACAATTACACACTTGTCTCTCTGAATGAGGAATTTAACCGAGGCCGAGGACTTGACGTGGGTGCCAGAGCCTGGGAAAAGGGCGAGGTCCTGATGTTCTTCTGTGATGTTGATATTTATTTCACAGCTGAGTTCCTCAACAGTTGTCGCTTAAATGCCGAGCCTGGTATGTTTCTTTACAGTTGCTGTAACCCAGTCTTGTTGCCTTGTTTTGCTTAAACTAACCATATGGAAAACTAGCTTGAATGGTGGAGATTATTCGATACCATGAACCTGGGAAGATGAAAAATACTCTGCACACAAAGGACAGTAGCATTTAGATTGAGAAATAGATTTTGTCTTAGCATAGCTTGTTTTAAGAACATGTTGCCTTTTTGTACAAGAAGTACAATTTTCTTAAGGTTTGACTGTCTAAAAGAGAATTGGACAGTTTAATTGCTTTAACAATTGGTCTGCATGTAAATTTGTATAATAAAACTCAGTGTAGCACTTGCAGTGGAAGATGATTTTTGTTATACTGAAATCTAACAAGTTTGATTTATGTCTTCTCGCACTTGTGTGTCCAAGACACATCATGTATGAAAGGGTTTCAGTAGAGCTACACAATGTGCTCCTTAGAGAGACTGAGCTAATGTTCCACATTTACATCCCAAGCTCTGAAATTTTCTAATCGTTTTTCTCAAGTTTGTATGAAGCCTGCTTGTTCTACCAGCTTCTGGATAAAGCTTTCTCAAGGTAACAAGACTGTTGGTTAAGACCACCTCCTGTCAAACATTTGCTTGGCTTTTTTGGGGGGTTTTTTAATGCTTGCTCTTATTCTGGAGTTGTCATAGCCAGAAACCATTTTCTCCAAATGTCAATTTGAAATGAATATAGATACTTTCTCTTCACTTAATAAACAGGCAAGAAATTCTGCTATACGCCAGATATTTGGAGGCTGTTTCTTGCTTTTTCTTTCATTTCTGTCTTTCTCTGCACTTGATGAAACGAGTTATATAAATAATTGGAAAAACTTTGGAGGGAAGTATCTTGTGAGCTGTCATAAGGAAGGCAGTTTGAGAGTGCTTGACAATTCATACTGACAGTTTGTCACCTTTGCTTCAAGTGAGATCTGTAGTGCTTCTCACACATTCAGAGTTCATGCCCAAGTCAGGGTACTGAGTATTCTTGTGGGATGTGGTCAATACCTTTGTAACACTGGCAGTGCAAGAGATGCTTGGAAAATATTTATTTGGCTTTTGTAATAGGCATAGAAGTGGTCTCACAGCATAATCAAAATACTCATGATGTTTAATGCCCTTGCAGGATGTCCTAGGTGTACACGCTTTTAAATGTTTGTGCAAACAGGCAAGCCCATAAAACTAATCTTTGCATGGTGTCACTTGGACTTGGTTTTTAGCTTTACTGCATAACATTATTGCAGGGATTTTTCACAGACATCTAATGTGACACTGTGATATGTAATATATGTATAATATACATATATAAGTATGTATATATATAAATGTATACATGTAGAGTATATATAAACTTGTGTACATCTGTTTTTCTAATCATGTGGGCTCTGCACCACTAGATGTTATGAGCTACCTAAATGTTAAATCCCAGCAGCTAGAACTTATATTTGCTTGTTTTCTCTTTGATGGCCAATAGCTAGTATTTTACATAGAGGATTTCTAGTTTCCTCTTGCTTTCAGAAAGTGTGCCCACAGTGAGTAACAATTACCTTTTCATTTCCAGGGAAAAAGGTGTTTTATCCTGTGGTATTCAGCCTTTACAATCCTGCTATTGTCTATGCCAACCAAGATATACCAGCCCCTGTGGAGCAACAATTGGTAAGTAGTGTGATTTATTCTGAATAGAAATTAACTATGCTTTGCATCAAAACAAAATTAAATGTAACTTAATAGTCTGTTTGAGATATCTTATGACCTTTGGCAGTGCATATCTAAACACCTTATGGGCAAAGCACTTGGAAGAAAAGCTGATCAAATAGGAAAAAACCCTCAATCTTAGATGCACTTGGAGCTCTAGATTAAAAAAAAAAAAAAACAAACCAAAACCCAAAAGCTTTAGTCAAATGAAGCTGGTGGTTCTGATCTATTGTTTAATTCTGGCTTGGAAAGCCACTATTTTACGAGGATAGTGGCATAACATGGCAGCAATTTTCACCTTAAGTTCCAGCAAAGTGGTGAAAGGCAAAACTCTATGAATGATGTTTGATAGGCTTCCCTCAGTATGGGCTCTTTACTAACTACCAAATGATAGTTACAGAAAGTGTGCCATGTAACTCAAGGTGGGCTAAGATGTCTAGTCAGTTGCTTTTTTTTTTGTGCTGTGGACAGCTGTACCCTGTGCAGATTGTTTCTTTACCTTTGCCATCCAACATCTGCCAGAATCATTGGCTGTTATACTGCTAATTTTGTCTTGCTTTTGGAATGAGAAACACTGCTTCTAGGGAACCTTGTAGTCAAAACAAACAGACTCCACAAACATTGGAGAGAATAGGTTTAAGGATCATTCAGGGCTCAGCAGAAAGAAGTGCTGTATTTCTGGATCTTTGTTGCCTGAAGATGGAATAGCCACAGTCAGTGTCCAGCCTGACTCTCTTTCAAAAAAACTGCATAAATAAGATTGGGTTTTGCAGCTGGGACTTTGACGTGGACAGGTTTGGAGGAGAGAAAGGAGAGTGCAACACAGCCTTACTAAAAGGAAAAACAACCCCATACTAATGCTCACCCCTCTATTTCTTGCAAGGATCCTAGTGAAAGTAGGAGGGAAGGTTTTACATATGCCCTCAAGTAGTCACAGCTGAGGGGAGTGAGCTGCTGCCTGACAGTTCTGGTGTTTGCTTTTTTGAATTGAAAAATGTTATGGTTGCTGACTTCAATCACAAAACTTACTTTTCTTTTTCTCATCATATCAGAACAAGAAGAGACAAATGTGGCCTTAGAAATCAGGTAGGAATTGGAGTGTTGGGAACAAATGATTTGACAATAGACTACCAAAAATTTACTGCTTGGTCTGAGCAGATATATAGAAAACAGAGGTGGTGTGGCAGAAAGGAAACATAGAAATTGCAATAAGAGGAAATATTTGGAATCAGATGTCAAAGGGTGAAGTGAACAGCAGGTAAATTAGGAAGCCCACATCTGTACATTACACAGAAATGCTAGAAGTGTTATATGAGGTATCCTGCGCTGAGCAAATGATCAGAAGAGCTTAGTCTTCTACAAAATTAAGTGCAATATATCTCGTTTGTTGTATGTTGCATTTCAAAGTGAAACTGTTTTATAATTGCAGGTACACAAGAAGGATTCTGGTTTCTGGCGGGATTTTGGCTTTGGGATGACTTGTCAATATCGGACAGACTTTTTGACTGTTGGTAAGATGAAAATGAAAAAAAAAATTGTGTTTAAAAATTAATTCTCAGTTCTTATCTACTGACAGGAAAGTAATGCATTTGTTTGCTGTTTTGCAAGTGCAGCAGTCAGGTTTGCTTGACAAGTTTGACCAAAGAGATAAAAATTGGATTTTTTTAGATTTTCATGTCCCATCTGAAGAGTGTTGGTTAAAAGTCACAGTAGTTTTTTAGTATTAACGTTTCACTATAGAACTTCTAAAAATCGTTCATTTTCTTGTACTTTTGACTGTCTGAAGCAAATTAATCAAGTTTAAGAAAAACATCCCTCGTATAAACCACTAACATATATAGGAAGCATTCAAAATCTTTCTTTGAAATAACCTTGAGTAGTTGAAGAGTTGTCTTTAACAGTATGCTTTACCACCCCCTTGTGGCATGCTGTTAAAACTGAGAACAAGCTAAGTGTGCTTAAATTTGGAAAATCATCTTGAAGACAGCCTGCCATAAGGTGTAATGATGTAGCCCTATGCGCTGGAAAATGGCTTGAATGCAAGCTGATTTCTGATAGCAGTCATATAGCTATGTGTAAAGTATATGCTAAAGGAAGTCTTCATGAGTTTTGAAATTTTGCATGAGTTTGGGTCGATTTACACTGTGGTTCTGCAAAGGCAAGAGAACTTAAAATGGTGGAACAGGTTCCTTTCCTTAGTCTGGATTTTTTAGTTGTGACCAATGGAGTAGTTGCTGGCATGTTTAGAAAGGGCTTTTTATATGAGGCATGACTGCTTCATTTTTCAGCTCCTAAAATCTATTCTGATTACTAAAAATAACCCAAAAGCATAGGCAGTGAGATTTGCATGCAGTTTTCTGCAGCTGTCACATGAGATGTCATGGATAATGTGATATGGGAACACTGTTCTAAGAGACTTTCTGAAGCCAGCAGTGCATGATCTGTGTCCTGGGCGGTTTCCACCACTAAGGATGTGGTATGATTGAAGCGCCTCTGCTTCAATTTGGCATGGTTTGGCATGGAAAACTTAAATTTAATTGCTCCAGAGTTACTGGTATGTCATACCAGATTTGGTAATACGTTATACAAGGAGTGTTGTTCTTCTAGCCTGTGTGCCAAAATAACTTTTTCTGATATTGTTTTTTATAGGGGGTTTTGACTTGGAAGTGAAAGGCTGGGGTGGTGAGGATGTTCACCTTTACAGAAAGTACTTGCATGGTGACCTTATTGTGATCAGGACACCGGTCCCTGGTCTCTTTCACCTCTGGCATGAGAAGCATTGTGCAGATGAACTCACTCCAGAACAGTATCGCATGTGTATCCAGTCCAAAGCCATGAATGAGGCCTCTCACTCGCACCTTGGGATGCTGGTCTTCAGGGAGGAGATCGAGACTCACCTCCGTAAGCAGGCTTACAGGACTAACAGCGAAGCAGTGGGTTAAATGTCAACCCTGCGACTTTTGATGACTTCAAATTCACAGTGAACCAGCACCATTTTACAGCCTTAATTCAGCTTAACAATGCAGTGCCTCTCTTTTTCAGTGAAGAAGAGTTTAAAGGGTTTTTGGTTCTTGTATTTGTTTTCCAAGTAATTCTTTGACTGTTACGCTGTTACCTAGGTATCTTGCAAGTTCAAGCACCTCAAATAAATTGGAAAGTGTATGTAGTTCAAGGAAAGAGACTTGAGTATGGATTGGAAAATCAGTGGAATGTATAACTCGACACTTTTCCACATGGTACATTTCAATTTTTATATACGCATTATTTTAAGAATTAAATAATCTTTTGTGTTGTCTTGAGTATTTTCAGTCTGTATGGCTCACTGCTCTGTGACTTTGGAAGGACACTATACTTACACTCCACTGTAGAAATGAGAAAGGTGTGAAAAAGAATTTCACCATGAAAGTTGTACAGGATGTGCCAACTGGTACGTCAGCTGTTCAGGTTGCTGAATCACAGCAAGGGCTTGGTGCCACATTTGCTGTATTAACAGACGTTCACATGGTTGAATATAAAGTTATTCATATGGGTGGAGGGGAATGAAAATTTTTAAGTGGAATTTTAGAGCATATAATGTATTTTCACACTGCAAAACAGACACAACCTTCTTGTCTCCGTGTCTCCCAACTCAGACAAGTTGGGAACGTTGTTCCAGTTGGGCATTTCTGGGTCTGATCTTTTCCCACGATAGGTGCCACATCACAGAATCCCTTCTATGAACTGAGCTATGCTATTAAACTAATTTGTTTAAAGATTTTTGGCTCCACTCCTCCTTATTCAAAGGTCCTGTGTGTACATCTCATCCTTTAAGTTGAGGAACCATGTTTTCATTCCCATATAAGTTTATTAGAGGCTCATTTGCTATTATGCTAGTGTTGTCTTTGCTTTCTTTTTCTGGCATTTTCCTGACATGTTTTTGGAAAGGCCATTATACTGTCAGCTGTTTCTGTGACTGAAAAAGTAAGTGCTATTACAGTCTTTCCTCATACAATGGTCTCCATTCCACTGATTATCTTAGTAGCTTTATTCTTCACTTTTTCAGTTTGAGGGCATTTTAGTTGGGTTTTGGTGGGGGGGTTTTTTGTTTGTTGGTTTTTTTGTTGGTTTTTGTTTTTTTTTTTTGCTTGATCACTTTATTTTAAGCATGCCTAAGCAGAATTATGCTGTGGTCTCATTAGTGCCTTGTACAATGGCACTACTACTTTGCTACTTTCTTTTTGGGTATTTTGGGATGCATAAGCAGTTTAAATTCAGGCAGGTGATTTTTCTCCATATTGTTTTATATGCTACCATATGGCATGCCTCATTTTTAATACACGTGTTTATAGACTGAATGCTGAGAATGCTAATTCAGTGGTTAAACCATTTGCATGGTCTCCACTGAATTTGGAAATGAGTTGAAAACTCTTCTCAAACCAGGTAATGAAGACCTGTTCATGAATTCAGTTTGCTTCAAGAATTCTGAAGATGACTAAAGATATAAATGGTTGATTTCTGAATAGCAGATATGCTGTGCAAATACTTCCGGGCACTGATCCTTTTTATATGTACATAAAATTTGCCTTTATGTAACTTATTGTGAAGAACAGTGTACTGTATTGTACTTAGAATAAAGAGAATGCATTGCAAGACTTCTTGCAATTTATATTCTCAATATAATAAATGGAATTTCTGCATTTTAGAAATTGTTTTAAGCTGTTTCTTTGAAATAAGTTTTTACAATAATATTTTACAAGGCCGATGACACTCTGGATTCAGGTAATAGTATTTGGAGCAAGAAGTTCAACCAGCTCGTATTTCCATCTCAAGTGAGTATCTACCCAGACCAGATAAGAAAGTACAAAGTTAGTTCCTCAGACAACTTCAACTTATACCAGACGTTATCTTTAAGATGTCTAGTGGTTCCTAACAAAAAAGATATGGTACCAGAGAGGAAATGATTAATACATAGGCATGATGATTTGAGGTAAAGATATAAGTGGGACTTTCCACTGAGCCTCCAGCCCTTAAAACTTCAGCTGCTGCTGCTGTCCTGGCTCAGCTGCACAAGCATAAGCATCAGAAATGCCTCTTACTACACCAATGCTTGCTTGGCATGTATTGGAATGGATACTGTGGTAGTGCAGAGGTGGTAAGCATTGCTGCACCTCAGCTCTTACCACTCGGCCACTACCCCAGAAGGATCCGGTTGTCCCAGTTTCCATGTTTTGGAAACACAGCAGATTGCTGATGCTGATAGCCAGGTCTCTTACCTTCTGCTATTTTCCACTGGGTGGTTGTGCTTATCAGCAAGGGCAAGGGAGGAGAGCAGTGTCAGTTGTCCACATCTGTGTGATCAAAAATGGTCTGCAGTGTTGATGCTGGAAGGCAATCAAAGAAGTCAGGAGCTGAATGCAGTCAACAGGAACCACTTTGAAAACTTTTTTTTCCATTCACCATGCCAAAACATGGAAGTGAATGTGTTAGAGTTAAAAGGAAGTCAGAACTCTTAGAAATAGTTAACTCTTAGAAATTATAGAAATCAAGGTTGGGTATTGACACAACTGATTAGCTGGGGACTCCTGAGCTTTCAAGCTGCTTTGCTGAGCCCTGGTTTTCTCCTACCTCGGTTCAGCTCACTGCAATAACTGCTGGTGTAAGAACATGTTGCTAAGGTATGCATCAGCTGGGCAGCTCATTAGGAGCATAGGCAACCATCACTGATGGCATTCGTTACAAAAGCCAGAGATACTGGTACGGGCTGTGTGCTGTGTGAAGTCAATGCAAGGTACTTGCAGCCCAATGGTAGTAATAAGAACAATTTTAAGCACTGAATCTCCTCGGATGCATTTTGCTGCTGCCTGGGACTGGATTCAGTATGCATGCCTCACTGAGTGCATCTGTGAGAAAGACTGTTTCACTGCTAACAATCTGTAGAACATTTACAGCAGGAAAATACTTGGATCTAATAGTGCTTTGCAGGTTGTGGCATAGCTTATTAGCAACTTTGACATGTGAAATTAAATCAGTTACTAAAAAACTGTTATTCATGATTTACAATATACAGTTCCAGGGAATAATTATTAATCATGTACAGTTCATGTTCCCCAATGTCTTACAATTTTACCTACTTATTTATCTCTATTATATAATTAGTTTAGAGATTATAAATAGCTGTCTTAAAAGTACAGATTGTAATCTTAAATTAGTTTTTAAGTTGTTATGATTCTCAAGTATATTTAACTTGACTATTTACACAAATGGATTATTTTGTCTATTTCAACAGGGATTCCCTAGAAGAACAGAGGCTGCTTTATACATCCCTAGTAATCCCAAAATAGAGAGAAGGTCAAGACCTATGAATTACAGAGGGAATGAATCTGCTCACTGTGCTGCTCTAAAAGTTAGTTGGATTTGTACAAATACATCATAAGGTCACCACATGATGACTGCTTTCCTGGTGCCGTTCTGCTTTTCATCATTCTTTGGTAGTTTTTCTAGCAAAAAATCCTCTGGAAGTACTTCAATTTTTCTTGCTTCTGTGCCACAGTGTAAGCAAAAACCATGGGTAGAGCCCACTGTAGGACTCAAATGTTGCAGTTTGCTATCGGTTACTGCTATGTTACCCTAGGCTAACTGACCAGGTGTTTTCTCATCTATGTGACTGTGCGTGACAGTGGCATGTTAATTATGCTCCTGAGCAATTAACACAAAGCAGAGCCACTGACCAGCATTGGTTAGAAAAATGTATGAATCTGGAAATGTGTTTTCCCCAAGTCCTTAGCATACCTGAAATAAATTACACATGCTGTATTATATACTGAGAACTTGTATAGCTCACCTCCTTAAACCTCACGTTGTGTTTCTTGTACTGTGTTTCATCTCTCAATGTGCTACCTTCCTTATTAACCCAGTCAGTTTTCCTTTGGTATGGCTCGTCCCGTACTTCTTCCAACTCTGTGCCTCAAAGCTGTCTGCCCTCCTTAAGCTCTGGTCCTGGCTCTTTGGTGACTCGAGAGCCGTTGGGGCCCCCAGCTGATGGAGCTGTGATGGGGCTGAGCGGTGATGCCCAGCAAGAGAAAGCCCAGTAGCCAGGCCCTGCAAGCGGGACAGGCGCTGCCAGGCAGTGCAGGAGCTTCTCTCTGCCATTTACCAGTTCTGCAAACTGGCTTTAAACC
The DNA here is from genome assembly GCA_026283785.1 of Coracopsis vasa. Taxonomy (NCBI): domain Eukaryota; kingdom Metazoa; phylum Chordata; class Aves; order Psittaciformes; family Psittacidae; genus Coracopsis; species Coracopsis vasa. The sequence continues at coordinate 30,504 of JANHGB010024656.1, read as the reverse complement.
ACAAAGGACTCTGTTTACGAGCTCTGTATAACAGGTTAGGTTTTTCTCTTATTTCTGTATTTGTCATATTTCATGCTGAAACAGTAACCGGTTGTGGCAACATGAACTTCGCGGGAAAGAGCAGTAATTTAAGGCCACCCAGTGTTTGACAGCATTGCTTCTGCTCTGCAATGGAACCAGAATAGTAATAGTAGGATATGCCTTTATTAAAAGTGAGTTTACAAGTGATTTCAGTTACATGAGTGCTCTGAACTTCTGACTGCATTTTAGCATAGGCACAATGCATTTGTATATAGATCCATAGCTATTTTCTGGTTACAGCTGCATGCTGTAATGCAGGGTAGGTTTTGTTCTTTCTCAGTAAAACTCAGCATGACTCTTCTTGGAAATGTTTCCTAACCTCTTCCAAGAAAGAGAGAAAATATTAAAATTTCTGGCTTGAATAATAAAATCTATTCTCTGTGTTGCTTTAGGCACAAATCTGGCTAAATGGCTGAAAGATGTTAGCTGTGTGTAGTCTCAAGCTCGTAACTGCTGTCAGGGACTGCCTGAATAACTTTATTACCATGTCGATCTGCAGCTGTGAGCTGCCGGGTCAGATGGTGGGAACGGGGCCGCTGGAGCCTGTGAACTCGGCATTGCCCTGTCTGCTAGGCAGAAGCTCCTGATGGCCAGTGCGGGCCCTGGTAGCTGAGCACTGCCCCGTCTTCTTGAAAGCCTGGGTCTGGGTTTTCTGTCTGCTTTTCCAAGAAACATGGAATTGCGCTGAGAGAGAAGTTAAGCCTCAGGGGAGCCTCCATCCACAGAAAAGGTTCATAAACTTAATTATGAATGCTTCAGTGTTGATAGTGAGCTCACCTTGTTGCTGGTCACCTCCAGCCTGAGCGGGTGCAAACACAACATCCGTTAGCTTGATGGACTGACGCCCTTCGGTTGGAACCACAGGCAATTTCCTGACAAAGGAGGAACATCATGGGGTTAAGTGGTGCGCTTGGGTCATTGTCAGGTTTTGTGGTTCTGACCTGCATGGCTCCAGGGTGTCAGACAGGGGTGTTTGCCATGCAGGAATGGAGGAGACCTGCCCCTGGCTTTCCCAAGGTGTGGTCTGCCTGCAGAGGGAGAATAAACCCCACACTGTTCATCTTGGGCCGCCTGCTGCTGGGGCATCGCTAAGATAAATGAAAACGTTATGCTTTAGAGTCAGAATCAACTGCCTGCCCAGGGTCGGTGCTCAGATTACAGCCGGGTGTTGGGCCACATCCTCATGTTTTGACAGATGCTGTTTATCTAATGCATGGTTTCCCTTTTTTAAGCTGTGGTCCGAGTGTAAAAAGCCAGCTGTGTTTTCCTGGAGGAGTCACTGCATTTTGGTGTTAGAGTAGTAAATACAGTAACATTTGTTTAACTAGGAACATGTGCCAAGGAATCAAGAAGTAATTTTGGGGTTGTTTGTTGTTTTTTTTGTTGTTTTTGTTTGGGTTTTTGTTTGTTTGTTTGTGGGGGTTTTGGGGTTTTTTGGGTTGTTTTTTTTTTAGCTGTTGTATGGTATCCACATTAATTATAACTTTTCCAAGGAACTTGCAAACTATGGAGGGAAGAGGAAGTGCTCTTGATTAAAGGAAGTCAAAATGAGATTAGCTCAGGGCCCACTTTTATCTTTAGACTTCACAGGAATGAATTCAGGTTGTGCTTTTGCAAACTTGAATTTGTGTAATAGTATATCATTCAGTGGGACTAGTAGATACCGGTTTGGAGAAAACAGAAATTACAGGCAAGGAAGTGAAAAAAGAACAAGGAAATACTTAGTTTTGGGTCTGCTGCATCCAGAAGAAAATACTTAGTGCCTTTTTTTATTTCATAAAAACCCATGACCCTTGGGACTTCGAGATACACACACCTATGAAACTCAAAACTTATTTGCAAACTGTATTTAAGACTGGAGAATTGCATAAGGAGGGAAAGAAAAGTGGAGGGTAAACACTAACTGCTTGAATCTGAATGCAGGTATATATTTAAGTGGAATTCTTTAGTGCATGCCAAAATATAACCTTTAGAATAAAAAGAAACAGCTCTTTGCTTTGTCATGTCAGTGATTGAAAGGAAAACAACTTCAAATAACTTTAAAATGATGGTTTATCATAAATGTAGTATTGACTCCTGCAATCAGTGTGATGACAAAAACTTTCTGTGTAGCCAAGTTAGGTTTAGCTTTTGTTTTCCTGAGGCCCCCTTGCTGTGTGTGTGACCCCCGACTACATCTTAGTCATTCAAATTTTACTCAGCTGTGAAGCAGGATGAGGAACATCAGGATACTGCTAAAGTTAAGTAGTGTTTGGGTCATGCCCCAAGATGTACATTTTCTCCTCATTAGGCCTGACTGCTTGAAAACTAAAGGGTTCCACCTCTTCACTGGAAAAGCTTTTCAGCAATGGAGACTAGGATGAAATGCTACGTCTTACATTTCAGTGGTTGCACTGGCTCTGCAGTTTTTTGCTCTGCTTTTATTGTTATGAGATAAGGAGGCACAAAAGCACAAAATGTAATCAGTTCTAAGTAACCTTAAGTTTGATGGCTTTGCAATTGAAAATAACTGCAGTGCTTGAAGGTCGTTGACACAGGTTTAGGTCCTTAGGACCTTAGTACAAAAAGTGTAAGAAAAGCAGAATAGAAAAACAGGACCTGGGGATGGGGAGTACCTGGGACTAGCAGATGTCCAGGATGGGCACAGTTAAACTAACTGATAAAGGTCAGGATGATTGCTATGTCTGTAATGTAAATTAAGCTGGTGCTTCAAAGACTGCCAGAAGTTATGAAGATTGTTGGAAGAAGTAAATGACTCTCAGAGAGCACCACCATATTTTGTATGCAAGCTGGAAACCTTCTGGAAAATGATGTAATTCATGTGTAGCCTCATGAATATGTACGTATGCTCAGTGACTATATAAGGATGGCCTGTATAGCAATACAGGGAGACACGCTTGGAGGAGCGATCCCCCGTGTCTCCCGGCACCGCAATAAAGAATACCTACTTGTCAACGCAGAACTTTGTTGGCAAGTTCCTGGAGTTTACTCCGAATCAGTTATAGTATCAGTTTTTCTCAATGCATCAGAGGGAGAAGTGCCTTTAGGCTGTGCGGGTGTTGCAGTCTGCAGGGCAGCTGTAGAGGACACACCTGGGAGCAGGCTGGTGCCAGCACTCCTTTGCAAACAAAATTCCCCTATGCTTCCTTACTTCCAGCTGGTTTAAATCTTGCCATCATCATAGCCTGCAGCATCTTGTGAATGTGTATCAGCTGGGAGATCAGCCCATACCTCGTATAGGAAGGTGCAGAGCAATGCTACCCCTTAACACCAGGCGATGCTGGAGGATTGCTGCATGAGTCTAGCTCTGACCCCTCTGTGAGGGGCCTTTGCCACAGTTGTGTTTGCAGTAATGATGGCAGCTGTGTGCTTCATTAGGGCCTTGTTGAATAATTGGCTCCTCTCAGTTGGTACCTGAAGAGCACAGGGAAAGGTTCTTTGATTTGTTTCCTATACAACATCTCTTTCCTGGGTTCGAATAAGGTAAGGTTTTTATTGATTTTCCTGTGGTATGTGATTCTGAGATTGTACTTTTTTGGTGCAATGGCTTTTTGGGAATGCCTTCCATCTTTTTAATACAGGTCTTATCTATTCTTGCAAAGGATATATTGTGCTGGGTTTGAAGAATAGGTGTTGTAGCTGGGATCTATATGGCAGTACTGTGTGGCAGAAGTACTTCTGAACTGAATGTAGAATATTAAGTTAATTCCTTTTGTGTTTCATAAGGTTGTATTAAAACATAGCTCTGGTTTGGTTAGTTTAGTCCTGTTCTGGGATAGGTGCAATAAGGTTCTCTAAACTTGAAATTAAAATGCCTCAATGTGATAATTTCACTGGTTTATTTGAACTGATCTCCCTGTGCGTAGGGTGGTGAGGTTTTCAAAAGGAGTGTTTTTAATGCCAACAGTTTCAAGGCTGTCTTGTAGCTATTTGACTTGCATGTGTTGCATGACTTAAGTCTCTTGACCCATGTTCTCTTGTCTTTTACTCTAGCTGATGTGAAAACTTTTTGATTATTGATGCAAGTTAACTTGAAGGCTTTATAATTTTCTTCCATTGGTAGAATGCTTTGCAGTCTGTACTTCACTGCACATAAAAGAGGATGTTTGTCCATTGCTGCCATTTGCAATGCCAGTGGCTTACCAAACTCTTCCAGAGGATCACGTGTATATTCTTGTTTATTTCTGTGTCCATGAGGGGCCCACATGCTCTTGGGTAGCACCTGAGTGTTCCTAGCCTTCTGCTAAAATGCTCTTAAAATATATATATATAGAGAGAGAGAGTGTAAAGTAAAATGTGATGTAGAGGCTACAAAAGAGCCTTCACAGATATGATCTGGCAGGCTCCTGCTGAAGGTGGTAACGAGTGTGCCCAGACAGCAGTGTCACAGATATGAAACAAACAGGGAGTTCCTTCTGGGAGAAGCAGTGGTGTGCATTTGTGTAGGAGACAGGAGGCGAAACTGTGTAGAGCTATGGAAACGCAAGCAGATGGGTACAGCAGTGGCTTTGGTTCTGGGAGAGCTTGGGCTCTTGGATGTATTTCCTGCAGCCTTATGCAAGCTTAAGTGGCTTCTCTTGGACTTTGTTAGAAGCTATGGGAAAAAAAAGTCACATTAAAGGGATAATTTGAAGAAAAAAGAATAACCTTTGAGACCGCTTGATGCTCAGGTACACTATAGAGAGGAGTTTAGAGACAGATCGAAGCTTAGGCTACTCCTAACATGCAAGTTGCATGCTTTCCTGTGCCATGCAGTTATTTTGGGTGAGATGGTGTTCTGGCCTGCAAATGTAGTCTATGTAGAGCAGTTATTGAAGGTTTTTTTATGTGTTTCTTTACTTTTAAAATCTTGTCAAAGTAACTTTTTGGCTGCTGGGTTCTTGTGAAATTCATCTTGGGATATTTGGATACTGGATACTTCTGAGAAGTGAGATAAGAGGTATATAGGGGAAAAAAGGATTTGTTTTAATTTGTGGATCTATTCAGTACTTGCTTAGAGTTTGTTTTTTTTGGAGCGGCTGTTTTTTTGCTTTTTGTTTCTGTTTTTTTTTTTTTTTTTTTTCAAATTGAGGTAAGCTCTTCAGCAATGTATAATGTCCGCAGACATTAATGGTTCAGTGGTTCATTAAATTCTGCTAGTGCCATAAGTGTTAAAGACCTCAATCAAATGTGTCATTTTCAGCTGTGCTTTGAGTCTGCCAGCACCCTGCTGCTGCAGTTGATGGTATGTTGCCGTTCACTTCTCTGTTTTAATAGATATTTGGGAGATGGAGTGTTGTTAGTAATATCTTCTTTGAATTGAATGTAAACAACTGGCTGTTGTTTAAATGTTTAATACCCTCAGGAATCAGAAGAAGCCCTAGTGTTCTCACAAGACAGCAATTAAAAGATGTTAAGTACGTTCCTGTGTGTAGATTTTCTCCTTACAGTTTTTTGTTAGGAGATTCTGTTGGGTCTCATTCGGTTTCTGCCTCCAAACAGAATTATATTAGTTGTAAGATACCTGCTTAACCTGAAGAATCTATATTGCAAGCAAGTATCCACCTAATTTAAAGTTTCTTCCTGAGCCAGATCAAGTGGGGATATTTGAAACTGATGCTTTGGCTTGTGTTTGCTTTTGGGTTTCTTTTCATCCTATGAAATGGTCTCCACAGCTTTCATTGAGGTGAGGCTGTTAACAGTAATATTCTGCATGAAAAGAGTCTTGGGTTTGGGGTTTTTGGTCCTGTTTTGAGGGTTTTCTGTGTTTAGTTAGTTTGGGGGGGTGTGTGTGTGTTTTTCTTCTGGTAGGTGCTACAAACAGTTTCAAGTAACTTACAATGATTTTGCCAAACACTGTTCCTTGCAGAACTTGTTATATACTAGTGGTTTTTATTGTTAGTTGTTAGAAGCCTAAGTATTCTTAATACCATAAGGTGCGCATCCTACTAGATCAGAAACAGTATCTTTATTTGCTTAGTATTTTGAAATTAATGTTGCGTTTCCTGGTGGATTAAATTTCTTCTTCATCACATTCATAAGGAAAAGGAAGAGTATCTGTCTGAGACTGTATCAGCACTCTCTGCATGACACAGAACTTGATTGCTTTTTAATACTTCATAATGAAAATAAACTAATATCCCAAAGTTATTTTGTAGTAATCATCTGCATCTGTTTTCTGTGCAAAAACTGAATATGGTATTGAGAAGCCACAAAAATGTTGATGTTAGAAGTGGCTTACAATGTTGGAAATAATAGAAACCATTACATTCTTTACTGTTATGAATAATGTTACAGAAATGGATACATTTTGGATTGTGTCTCCAAATTACTACAGAAGTACACCCCTAAATGTTGTCTCTCTCTCTTCCAAAGCCCACCTTGGGGAGCAGTGACAGTAGGCAAGCCTCTGCAGTATCAGGGAACCTCTGTTTCTTTCTTTTTTTTAATTAGTATTTCATTGTCCACACAGTCCTATTTAATGGCTCCAGAGAACTGAGAGACAAAATTGTGCTTCCATATACTGTTTTCAAGCTTTTCTGGTTAGTTGGGAACCTGGGGTTGCTCTGATAAAATTATATACTTCAGTTGCAGACTGAAGATGGAAGATCTGCCAGCGTGTCCTTGAAGGATTACTGATTTATCTCCAAAAGATATACTATCAGTTGTCAGCTGAATTTTGCTACATGAGTTATTTGCTAAAAGAAAGCTGTTTCTTGGGAGCTATTAACTTGATAAATCAAGTAGCTGCTAACATAACTGAAGCTATCTTACAGGCATTGAGTTACTTCTTGTCAACTGTGCCATGCTCTAATGTCAGTAAAGTGCCTGGAAAGCAATTTTATTGTTTAGTTTTACACCTGTATAAATAGCTAATTTATCCTAATGATGGGATGGGACATAATTGGAAGTGACTTTTCAAGGAGGTAATATGCATATTAATTATGAGTGTGAACTGGCCATCAGGAAGACTCTTGCCTGCTTGATCCTCTTAATGCTGGTAAACATCATTATCTTTTCTAATGAGCCATGATGACTGAGGGTAGTACTGTTCTACTCTGGGAGTCTGTTGTGGATGTCTGGCTACCAAAACAATTTCCCTGGGGAGTTTCCAACTTACTGAAAACGCTGATGGGACCTCCAGGACTCTTGCACTTGCAAGATCTAACACTTTTTTCAGGGCTTATATCCCTGAGAAAGGAGGTATTGTGGGCAGCACTGGGGCAGTATTTGGGGAAAGCTGGATTCTTCTCACAGCTCTGTGCTTTTGTAGTCCCTGTGTAACCTTGGAGAAGTGGCTTTGCTTCTGTAAAGTGCAGCATGAAAAAGGGTAGTGGTTGCAACCAAAGGTCCCAGAGTGTTGAAATGTCAACAGAATCTTGCTACAGGAAACCCTGCAGTGTGCTGCACCCAGCAAACGTTTCTGTGCTTTCCTGTTAAAAATAAGACTATGTGGGAGGAAAAAAGTCAAATTCAGCTCTTGGGACACACAGAATGTTTTTACACAGTGGAATTGTTAATTGCTTTCATAGAGGAAAATGAAAATATCCTGTAGGAGAGACACTGTCTCAAATCCATGAAATACTATTACAGAGACCACATTAGAAGTGGCAGCATATTGTTGGTGTAGCGTTGCTCTTGCCTTTGTTGGAAGATGTTTAAATATTTCATAATGTGTAAGTCAGAAAGTCACCAGTTGGTTCATTGTAACTATATTGCCTTACACGGTTGGTTCACCTCATTCAGCTGCTGATTTGTGGCTGATCAGTTTGCAAGTGAAAAATTACCATGGAAAATATTAAGCCTGGTTGAAGCAAGTTTTTTTATTAATGCAAGCACATCCAGTCAAACACGGAATATCCTGCTTTATGGTACAGCTTTATATTTAGCATTTCATCTCAGAATAGCAAAACACAGTATTTAAGGAATGTATCAAACTGAGGGAGGAAAAATAAACAGGAACCAATGTGGATACTGCATTGATTTCAAGTATATACTAGGACTGATTGACTGGTGAAGTGCACATTCATGTGAAAGCTTTTTCATACATTTACAGAAAGTGTTCTAAAATTGCATTTCAAATATATATTTTTTCTTAAATTTTAAGCATCCCTTTTAAATTTCAATTACATAAACAAAGCTGATATACAATCCCTCTTCTAGTGTCCGACAACGTTACTAGCTAGAACATCTCTGAAAGTGCAAAACACTGTAATAATACAGTATAAATATTCTTACTCTAATCCAGGGCTGAAGGTCAGTACTTCAGCACAGGAAAAATAGCAGCAGATCATAAGAATTATCCTTTCCCCTTTTCTGGACTGTTCTTGTCTTTTGTTTCTCTTTGATGTCAATGCTATGGGAATAGCAAAATGTTGAATTATCTCCCTCCCTTACCGCAACTTACTCTTTTAAGTATTTGTCAAAGTGGAACAGGGAGAGAGGGAAGGCTCTTTAATTTTTCACCATACTATAGGTCCAATACAGCAAATAATTTCTAAGTAATCCTAGATGCTGCATGAAACAGTGGTGCTGCTCTTGGTTGTAGGCACTCAGCAAGAAGAGTCTACTGGACTGGTACAAACCAGACCCTTGGTCCTTCAAATCTTGCCCCTTCTTCAACAGAAGGCAGAATAAGAGAAAAGCCATCTACATGCAGTTGATACTTTTTAAAGAAGCTTGTGCAGAGGTGCTCTGTGAGGCTCTACAAGGAAGGCTGTAACCACTGTAAACTCTAGAGGGCCTTCTTTAAAATAAAAACATCTAATTGCCTGGCTCAAGTAATTACCTTTACAAATATCCAGCCCTCAAGCCTTAAGAGAACACTTACTGTAAAGGACAGAAGATATTAATGGATAATAATTTGTCAATTCATCAAAATAAGTTTTAATCTGAGCTTTTTTTTTTTTTTCTTCTTAATTCAGAGATCAGGTAAGAAACTAAGTCCTGAACTGAGTATATATATATATATTTTTTTTTTTTCTTGAAAACAAATACCTTGCAACTTAACGTAAGTTCCTCAGGTGCTCATTTGGATAGCCAAATCAGGTGTAAACTCAAGACTAAGAGTAGAAATTAGAAATGGTAAGTGCCAGTAGGGTTACAGATCACCTCTAGTTTGGTACTAACCTGGGTTCAAAGGTCTGACCAATCTCTTATGGTATCTTCCCTTAGATTTCAATGTGTTCTGGCTCAGTTAATCATGGCTTATAAAATACTAGGAAAAACTTATTACTTGTTCTTTGCTTTAATTGTCTATAAGAGCAGACTAGCATTTTCAAAGGAACCCAGGGAATTAAATGACCAGTTCAATGACGATTAGCTCTTCTTAAGTTTCTTTGGAAATTTTAGCCTTAATTTTGAATGGGATATCTGAGTATTTCCCTCTCCCTAGCTCATGTATGACTTCTATTTTCCAAAAACTGTTTTCAAAAAAACATATTGAGCCTGTTTTGCAGAGATAATCTAGGTTAGACATCCTTCTCTCAAACAAAATAATAAACAAAAAATCCCTGATTTCTTTTAAAAAGGAAAACACAAACTACTCTGACAGCCAGAATTTAAATGAGAGTTCCCAGAAGTATTAGACATGCGTGCATCTTCACATGTGCACGCACACTTACACACACACAAACACACATTCCCCAACAGTTACCCCATCTTATCTTTTTAAATCATGTAACAAAAATATGTTTGCTGCACCATCAATGTTACAGGCAGGTATACTCTACTTCATGTGCCATATTCTCCATTTTATTTAAAGAGTACTTTTTAGCTGGTTTCAAGACATCCATATTTTTATTTTCTTTACTTCCAGTCCAGCGTAATAGAAGGTACACTAAATAATACCAGTACCTTGTAAGGCACTATTTTCTGATGTAGGAGCGGAACATGCTTACTGCAGATGTCTAAGGCCTTGACTCTACAAACACTAACACGTGTGAACTAACACCTGATTTGAAGGAGACCCTTTACTTCAAAGCTAGAGACATGTTGAGTGCTCTGTAGGATACTGCTCCAATGGAGTACTTAACTGGAACATCGGCTTTAGTTGAGAAGTGTGTTTTAATTTTTATTTATTTTGGTCGAAGTAATAAAAAATAAAAATTTGGATGCTAATAGAATAAGATCTCCCCAGGGAGACCATCTCCCATCATACACTTCATCTCTGAGAACAGGGCCCTGCCCTTGTATTCAAAATAAAAAAACCAAAACCCTTCACTCAAGTGCCTTAAGGTCGACGTGTGAAATATTTACCACATTTTTTTCATAAAAGTTACTGTATATACAAAACAGACCTCAGCCAGTGAGGTCTTTCTCAGCTCAGTCCAAGTCCTTCAGGTTGTAAAAACATGTTCATTCAATGTGCTTCAAAGTCTGCAGATCAGATCCAAGAACCTCAGGCTCTGTTAAGCAGAGTTGTCCTAGAAGTAATAAAAAATAAGATTATCTTTCTGTAACAACAAAAAATGTTCCAGTTTTGGTGACGGTGGGCATTAGAACTATCTTGCATCATTAGCTGGAGGTCTTCTTCAAGGGATAAATTTCCAGCTGTTGCAAAGTGGAATATATCTGTGAATTCCAATAAAGTTGCTGACTTTAAATGAAAATTTAACTTTTATAACATTATTCAGGCCCTTAAGATGTGCTGTGACAATATGATGTTCTGTCATTTTAAACTATGCTGAACAGCACTGGATTTAATGCAAGTTACATTGTGTGGGTGTCGTAAATGAAAAGCTTATGTGGGCTTCCTAAGAAACATTGGGATCACTGGGAAGCAGTGTCTCATTTAGGACAATAATATCCTAATGTAGCTCAACTGCAGCCCAGGACATACAGGCTTCTTCCTTCATTCTTTATCTGGTACGGGTATTTCAAAGCTAAATATCTAACATGATTTACAAAGGTCTAAATCTCTCTTTCTGCCTTGGCCACAGTATTAGAATTTTCATCTAAATTAGCTGATCTCATAATGTACATGGAAGAGATGCTTCCCCCGCTCAGAGGGAACAGGAATCATTGAGACTTTTTCCCTTAAGAGTAGGCTGAAAATTAAGAGTATTCATATAAAACTTCACCTTTTTATAGTATTAATAAGTGCATAGGTATGAGAAATGATAGCAATTTATTATTACCTATATATATTTGTTTCCCTGAGAAAAGCATGTCTGAAAACTGCTACAAATGTAGATTCTTTTACTGTATTTGATAGCCTAAACAAAGCATATTCTCTTTTGTAACCCCAGCAGTGATCTTGCAGCCTGAACTGGTCTGGCTGGAAAAGCTGTTTTCAATGAACTAAAGCTGCCCATATGTCCAAGCCATATGGAATTTTTCAGATTTGAATTTTAAAGAAAAAATAAATATATTTGGGACAAAATGGTTTTAAACTCTGTATGCAAATAGGAGGAAGCTCATGATCACATGCCTGTGTGTGGCTGTAAAAAAAACAAAAAAAAACCCAAACCAAAAAACCCTTATGTTCTCAGGGAGCTTCATACCTGAGTGTTTTCCAGCTGTCTTTCTCCATGTGGTTTTCTGGGCCTTCACTTTCAAAGGATGCAATGAACAGAGCTAGTAAACAAAATAAGAATAGTCAGATACATGGGTTTGTTAACTGGAGAAAAAAATTACAAGTTACAGTTCAGTAGGTGTAACTTGGCAGACTTCATAATGAAGGTTATTCTCCTCAGAAGCTGATACAGAAGTGATAATACATATTTATCAAATTTTTTTTGCATGTTTTCTTCATCTGCATATTCAGTCCAGTGCTCGCTATACTGAATATATTCACTCACTGTAGTGCTGAGTAAAGGATTTTACCTTCTTCACTATAAATGGGTGCTGTGAGTAGATAGCTCTGAATCTTCTTGTCTTTTTCAAAAGGGCACTCGACCTGCTTCCATGTCAGAAAATCATGGATCTGTCTTGAAATTTCCCAGAACTTCTGCATGAGGTAATTAAAATAATATTATTAAAATACTGTTTTCTTCCAGCTATTAGTTCTTTTGTTTTAGTTTCACACCCTCAGTCTTATTCATGCTGTTTCTTGTTGCTATTTTAGTACCTTTTAAAACTAACCTTTAACTGATGGTAATTATGTATCAGCAGTTTTTTAGATTCTCTTCTGTACATGCAATTGTGGATCTGCTGGATATGTAATATAAACATGGCAACTGCAAGCACTTGCTTTCACAGAAATTTGGTGAAACCATAGATCATAGCAATGCTGAAGAAATTGGTAATATAATGAACTAGAAGTTCAAAACTGGCAAATGTTTATCATTTACAATGTTTTAAGTAGCATTCCAGTTTCTGTAATAGCAAAGTCCTACCTTGAAGTTTATCTGCCCGTTGGGCAAGCGGTTTGTATGTATTTTGTGCAGAAAGTAGATATCTTTAATAAACAGGTTGAAAACCGGGATGACTATTTTCTCTCGATTGCTGTTGGCAGTCTGAGATCGCTGTGCTGCTCCTTGCAGGGCTGTGCGGTAGTTACAGAAGTTGCTGGATGGATCCATGTGATGCTGTTTTTTATGGTGGGGGGAAAAAGGCAGTCAAGTAATACATGTTTCCTTCCTTCAGGGAGTTCATTCTTTATGAATTCTTTGGCCCTCTTAAATTCTTAAGATGAGAGTAGCATATACTTGTTAGGTCTGGATTCAGGTTTTTCTAACTTCTGTCTTGCTTGGAAGGAGAATTCTGTATTGGCTTTACACCTATGCTTTATTTCAATGGCTAATGGAAGCCTGAAAGGAAATGAGAAATGTCTATTGGGAGAAACCCCCCAAAATTCTAACTTGCTGTCATCAATCTTTGTAGTGATGGTTCCGGTTAAGTATTGTTTTCATTCAGATGTCCACTAGATGGAGTACTCTTATTAGTTTTAAGGATAGCAAAATAGCATTTGCTGGAGTGAAAACTACCTAATTGGAAAAAATATGCTAGGAAGAAATAACCTAAAGAAAGCCTGCACTCTTTGCAGGCAAGTAGGGAGTCTGAAATTCAGGAAATGATCTCCCTAATGTTTATATGCTGGTTACCACTGCCTTGGTGATCTCTGACTTAGTTTCATCCAAACCTCTGGTATGGAATTAGTATTTGCTGGATTTCTACGTAAAGTCTAAACTTTATACATACCTCTAAAACATCAAATTTGGCTGTTTTGACCTTGGACCAAGTTTTCTTTAGCCGTGCCACAGGACTCAAGTTCATGCCAGCTGAATGGAGAGATAAGACAGAAAGAAACAACAGAGTTAAACAGTTATGTTAGCCCTCTGTTTTTTTATGTATCGGCACCAATGTATTTTGGAAGGCAGCTCAGCTTGAGAAACAGAAGTTGTGGCTAACACTTACCCACCCACACATTAATCTGTCACTGGTACATACTGCCCCTGTAGAAGTGCGCATGCTGAGGTCGTCAGCTGATTTAGGGCAAGTATGAGCATTGTCTTGCCACTCAGGCTGTAAAATGGAGTGCCTTTTTTCACCTGTGTTAAGGATACTCACAGATAATAGCCATCATTGAGTTGAAGTTTCCAATATTGAAGCATTCTCTTGCTACATCAATGAAAAATTCCACCATTCTTGTACGCTGTTTTTTCTTTACAACCTGAAAAAAAACCCAACAGATCTGTTAAGAGGGAAGTGATGGCCGGAATTTTGGATAGGATATTCAGTAAAAGGCATTGTAACAGGTTGATTGAATAGACATTTCAAGATTTGATCCAGCTAGGTCTCATGATGATAATAGCATTGAAGGTATTTTGTTAAGATTAACTTTTGCTAAAACAGCAGAAGTATTTGGGACTACTATCAGTTATTTGTCTAGCTGTGGGGGAGTGTAAGGTTTTGTCTATTCATGAAGTTCAGTGTTTTGGGGAATCTTGTATAAACAGGCTGGACACTTTCAGCAATTTCCCATTACTTGAAAAAGAAGATAACCTGAAGCTGCTGTTGCAAAGAATATATGTAAAAAACCTTAAACCTATGAGGAAGGGGGAAAAGCAGACTTGAGACCAGGGCATATAACCTGAATATGAGGGAGAACAGTAACGATGTCCCAATTTTCTCATTTTACAGTGTATACTCTTAAATTATGTTTTGAGAGCAGGTAGTGATGATGATCAAATGTACAAACTCCCATTCATGCTAACACAAAAATAATCTAGAAAGTTATGCTGAAAGAATCTAGCAAGTTCTGCTGAGCATCCACTTTGCAGATTTTTTTTCTTTTAATATAAATGGAGAAGCAAAATTAATATATAGCATTGTCTCCAAACTTTGTTTCCAAAAGCCATCAATCTGTCTCTCTCTCTCCTTTCTCTTTTTTTCAATTTTAAGATAGTATTATTGCCTAGATTATATTCATTTATTCAGATCTTTCCTATATTTAGATCTGGAAGTTTACTCTGGCTTGTACAAAAATGGCTCCCAAGTGGTGACTGCAGACTACTTCACCAGGGAATTCATTTTTCTTTTTAAAAACACACAACCTCTTGCATAAATACTTCAGTTTCTATGTTATATTGAAAGAAAATCATTCAGTAGTCAATGGCTTGGCTTAGCCTTTTTGTTTGACTGGTTTACCATATCTATTAGCCATACAAGCCAGCTCTGGAAGATGTCTTGGTGTGTTTTTGTAGTAAGTGTCTGTGAGAGCAGGAAATCCTAAGAGATTAGGATTGATATGTCAGACTTCATGAAATTCGCTTAGGAATCTGGATTCCCACAGAAGAGGAAGAGGAGAACAGGAGAATTTCTGACTAATAGGAATAGAGAGAAAATGTCCCATTTGCCTGAATTGGTGCATATTAATAGAAATCTAAAATGACAAAGAATGAAAAAAAAAGTTTGTTATTCAGGGAAAGAAAAAAAGTTTATGGGGCAGTGAACCTTCCATTTCTATATTACATGATAGAAGTTACTTTAACCTCTAATAAGACTGTTCTTGCATTTTTTTGACCTTTCCAGTTGTCCACTTTCTTTTCAGTCTTCAAAGAAAGCTTGTTCCTGATTTTTCAACAACAAATATGCATATATGACAGTGCTAGTGATATCTAAATGCAGTGGAAGAACAGCTGTTTATTGGTAAATCTGCATATACAGATGAGTATCTTCTTAAGAATTAATAGATGTATTTAAACAAAATAAATCCAAAAAAGCTCCTAATTCAAACTCCACGTTTAATTTCACTGCATGACTAATGCTGCTACAGAAGATAGACAAAACTAGAGAATACATGCAAAGCCAAACATGACCATGAACTCTCAGCCATATAAGCATGAAAATAATTTAATGCTTGAGTAATGTCATTATCTTTAATTGCACTGCTAATGTTTAAATCTCTATTAGACCATTGCCTGTCTCTTGTCCTTAAGGCCAAGATCTCTTTGCTATTTTTTCTTCTATGAATACCTACCCGACAAATCTCTGTAGCCACCAGCATGCTGAGACAATTGAACCAATTGTCATAGGCCTCCAAATTATAGGTTTTGGTCACATCTCCTCGGCACTGTAAGAGAACAGGCCACGTGTTAATCCTATCCTGTAGCATGATAAAGTCAACATACCAAAGGATCACATCCTGATAAAATCTTGCTGGATATTTTTTAAGGCAGGTTAGAAAATGTCAGCCTTTCTTGCACAAAATGTACTCAGATTATGGAGGTTCTTTACCCTGATTATTTCTTGTTTTTTTCCCTCCACACCCCTTCTTGTATACCTTGTGATTATCCAGGGAGTCCATGTGGCTGACAATCTGCATCAGATCCTCTGGGTAAATGTTGCTCACCCTTTCCTGTGTTTTGGAGAGATCAGAGATTGTGACTGCACAGACAAATAGAGTTTAGTGAAAAATGCATCAATAAAGCCAAAGTTAGGAGAACATTTTGGTAACTTTTATCTTCCTACAGTTGAGATGTGTGAGGTGTTATTGGTGTAGCTAATTAGTCTTACTTGGTATTTTTTGATTAAAACACTGGAGGCTTTCAGTGAAGCCATAGCAAAGTTTACACAATGAGTATATTAATATTTACTAAATGGAAATATTAATATTTACTAAATATATTAATATAATATTATGTATATTAATATTTACTATGAGTATATTAATATTTACTAAATGGAAAAATAAATCATTCACATAAATTGGTGCCTCACCAGTTCGACATAGGTCAGCTGCTGTGCCAAGATCAGAGGGTCACAGCACACACTCAGGATGTCCTTTTGAGTTGACTGTGGCTTGGTTTTGAGGATGGTGCCTTTGTCAGTAGCAGGTTGCCGGAATTTCTCTTTGATTTCCTGGTACTGGCTCCGTGCAGAGAGGGCCATCAGGAGATTCTGTGTCATCTGGCTAATGATCTTTTTCACTGTTCCATTTTCCTAAGCAAAAGGCAGAAACAATGACTGCTAAAAATCTTTAGCTTTGCAGACACAGATTGCCAGAGAATTTCTGACAGGGAAAAAAATAAATGCCTGCTATCCATTTTCTTTCATCTTATCTGAGCTGATCATCCTATGTCAAATTAACTTGTCCTAACTGCCCACACTTCATAACGACATTGTTATGCCTGCCTGCCTTCCCAACTCTGTTTCACTTACTTGGCTGGTCTGCTCCTTGTGGCAGTTTTTGGCTAGTACCCCCATTTCAAAGGCATCCATGTAAACAGCTTAATAGTGAGTAAAGTGAAAGGTGATTGACTTGCTTGCACAAGGTTTCTTGGATTCTCTGTGTACAAAGTGCCAACAAGCTCCTTCTCATTCTGACCAGACCCATTGATTATCAAGTCTAGCCCAGGCATAACCTAGGGAATTAACATGTCCAAGAATATATCCCTAAAATACACTGGTTTGGCTTTGAACAACTACAGCATACGAAGATTTTGGTAAAAGCACAATGCACATCATGTTCTTGGACAACTAAAATGCCTTTCTGTTTATCAGGTGCAGATTTTAAACATAAAACCAATAAGGATACTTACTGGTAAAGCCACAGAACTGTAATCCATCTGCTTAGTGTTTTGACAACTAAGGCAAGCTAAATGCTTTCTGCCATTGACTGTGTCCTATAGACATTCCTCCATGAAATCAACTCCAAAGAGCTAACTTCATCAGTTTTCTGCTTCTCCATCCCTCCTGTTACTGCTTTAAATGACCTAGGTTCTCCAGTCCTGTTCTTCCTGCTCCTTAGAAATTGGAAAAACATAATTCTACCAAAGACAGTCCTCTTTCCTACACAATTGTTCTGTTGCTTTCATGCAAATTATTTCTCTCAGCCACAAGAATAACTGTTTACAACCTGCTCTATTGGTTTCTGCCAGTCAACTGGATACACTAGAGAGAACTGCAATGAATCTGTGATTGTTCAAAGAAGTCACTAATGTGCAGTGATGACTGAAATTATGTACCAGATGTGAGAGACGATGACTACCAAATACTTGTATATTGCACGGTATAATTAAGCAATAATAGTGTCAGAGTGTTGCTTTACAAGGCAATAATCTGACTCCCAAGTGAAATCAAATGAAAAGCTGAAAGCAGCGTAGCTCATCTTGAGGCAACTGGATTACTGCTGAACAGCAGCTGGCTAGAGCCATTTGTGATACTGTGCTACAAGTGTTCAGAAATGCCAAAGGATCAGGGTGTGGAGGGCGCTAAAATAAAGCGCTAATTGTGCTCTCTGGTATCCTGAGCTTCCTATTGTAAATCATTTTACTTCAGCTGCTGCATCTGATTTACCCACACCTCTGGGAAGAAGCAGACTTCCTAGATATGGACCACAAAGAATAAAACTTGAAGGCAGGTGACAGTATCACAGATAGTATGCGAAGGCAAATAAAGAAACTGCAGTGACATGAAAAATTAAGGCTTACTTAAGCTACTCTAAATTTATTAGCATCTTAATACTAAGACAAATACCCTTATACTTTTAGCAGTTTTCTTTCATTACTAGTCTTACCCTAAATTTTCTTACAACTTTGGAAAATAAGTCAATGAGAGTACAATAACTTGTTTGAATTCAAGCAAGACATTTGTACTTGGGGCACAACCCCAGCTGTACCAATAGCTATTTGATACGTTGTCTGCTATCACTAGGACAAGCATCTGACTGCTTTCTAAGAGTTCTCAGTTGACTTTACGGAATCATAGGATGGTTAAGGTTGGAAAGGACCTTAAGATCATCTTATTTCAACCTCCCTGCCATGGGCACGGACACCTCACACTAGACCATGTTACCCAAGGCTCTGCCTAACCTGGTCTTGAACACTGCCAGGGATGGAGTACCCACAACTTTCTTAGGCAGCCTGTTCCAGTGCCTTCTATCCTATGTATGGAGAATAGTGTCTTAAGAGACTTGGAAAAGCTTTAAAATACAAAATAAAACCCCAAACTATTACCATAATCCCTTGCGGAAGCACAGTACGGGTATACTTAGTATATACTTATACAATATTGTGGTGACAAATAATGAGAGCAAGAGTTGTTTTTTGTCACTGTCAAATTATGTCTCCTGGGGGTCAGATGTGGCACAGTTCTTCACTGATCAAGTTTGATCCCCTTAACAAGGCTACAAATCAACATGGTGATGCGGTAACTAATGGATGTCACTAGATTCCTCAGATGCCAGAGCACTGAGCCACTTCAGGAAGACCTGTGTTTCTCAAATGACAATTTATTCATACATATCAGAGTGGGAGGAAAGCGGATGAGAAAGAAAGACCACAAGTTCATTCTAGTTCAAGGTGATAGACAAATTAAATACTAAGATACGAATGCTAAATAACTCTCTGTCAAGTCCCCTTTCACAGTAGTATCTCTGCCAACACACATAAAGCTTTTTGCCCTTGTCTACAAAAGGAATAGAAGGAATATTACAATCCTATTTCCTTTTCTCCTCCTACTCTCAGGCGCTGACATTTTCGTAGTGGCATCCAAGTAAACAGCTTTGCTTATGCAATAAAACTGACATACTTCCTTTTGACAACTTGGTAGCACCTAATCGTATCGTATCCTATTGCTGATTCATGCAGTGCTGTCAAACCTGTTGGTCTTCATTTTCTCCATACATGAACCAACAGAAACACATAATACAACTGTCTTTCCATTTTGTGCTAGTTGCTCTCAAATATCTTGAGGTGGTGGGTTTAAAAACAAGAAGCAGCTTCTACTTCTATATGAGTAAGCCTTTCATGTTCATACAAATGCTTAACAATTAATTCCCTTGCAGTCCTTCTTTCTGTCTACTGGTAATTAGTGACTTTCTCAATGAGGAAAATAAGTGTCGGTTCAGCCCTTGTTTTATTTGATTTTGATTTATCTGTTTGCTTTACAAAAGTCTTGTGGGGCCTAGTTTTCTTCATAGGCTAGAAACTCAGAGCTGTGAAGACTGATGATTGACTAGGCAGCAATGTTTCTTTTGTGGAATTATTCTATATGTCACCTGAAACATGGCAACAAACCAGTTGCTGATTATTGTTAGGAGCCAGGAATGAACTATTAAATAATAAGCATCTTTACCTTGAGGAAGAATACATAGAATTATAGAATAGTTAGGGTTGGAAAGGACCTTACGATCATTTAGTTTCAACTCCTTTCACACTAGACCATGTCGTCCAAGGCTTTGTCCAACCTGGCCTTGAACACTATAAGGGATAGAGCATTTACCACTTCTTTGGGCAGTCTGTTCCAGTGCCTCACCACCCTCACAGTAAAGAACTTCTTCCTTATATCTAACCTGAACTTACCCTTTTTAAGTTTAAACCCATTACCCTTTGTCCTGTCACTATAGTCCCTGATGAAGAGTCCCTCTCCGGTATCCTTCTAGGACCCCTTCAGATACTGGAAGGCTGCTATGAGGTGTCCACACAGCCTTCTCTTCTCCAGCCTGAACAGCCCCAACTTTCTCAGCCTATCTTCATCCATGAGGTGCTCCAGCCCCCTGATCATCCTCATTACCCTCCTCTGGACTTTTTCCAACAGTTCCATGTCCTTTTTATGTTGAGGACACCAGAACTGCACACAATACTCCAAG
>JANHGB010024656.1:0-10294 GCA_026283785.1 Coracopsis vasa | reverse complement strand
GATCACCTCCTTCAACCTGCTGGTCATGCTCCTTTTGATGCAGCCCAGGATACGGTTGGCTTTCTGGGCTCCGAGCACACATTGCTGGCTCATGTTCATTTTCTCATCAACCAACACCCCCAGGTCTTTCTCTTTAGGGCTGCTCTGAATCACTTCTCTGCTCATTTGATACAACTAGCTGATATGCCTTGCGGGACTTAAAGTAGTAACAGAGGATGGAATGTAAGTCATGATGAAAGTTAATTATATTGTGCCATTATAGTTACTGTCCTTTCTGCTTTTGCACTCCATCCATTTCTCATATTTTGTCTCTTTCTCTTACACCTGATTACACAGTAGACAGTTTCTGGTAATGGACCATTAAGTTCATCTCTCGGCCCATGTCCTGCACTTATATTGACAGCTTAGCAACTGCTGCTATAGTCTATTTAAAAAATACTGCAAGCAGGAGCAAGGGTTTGTATATTTAAAGGTTGACAAATATTGCTTTACCACTTAATGTTTATCCATCCCTACCTCATCACATTGTGTGATTCTGTGAGCAATCTCCTTCAATTCTTTCATGGATTTTTCATCTTGGAAATCATAAGGGAAAGTTTCAGTCCATTCCTTCAGGAGCTGAATGATTTTGGCAGCGAAGGATTTTAGCTTTGCCTAGAAAGAGACAATGAGTTGATTACTGACCAAAGGCTTTTCTGACTGCAGAGTAAATTATCTGATGAAGGTTCACATAAACTAGGGACACCCTTGAAAATACTTTGCATTACTAATAGGTGAAGAGGACAAAAAAATAATATATTTAACTGTGAGCTAGTTTCCCAAATAGTATGATTTATCCTCCTTTCATGATAGCTGGTAATGTCTCTTACCAAACACTGTGAAGATATTTTCAAGGTTAGTTGTATGTAGCCAGCAAGATGACAGATTAGTTTGTGACTTACTTGATTGAAGTCAATGGGACTTTCGCTGATTTATGCCATCTGAGGCAGCAGTACCTTAGCGTTTGAATTCAAATGCATATAAGCTGCAGCACTCTAGCAAGCATCTTTCATAAGAGATGTTCACAAAGATGTTTTTGTTCTATAGAATTTATCAGACCCTCCATGTTGAGCTGTATATTAAAATAAATGAATGTCAGGAAAAATGTGTGTGTGTGTTCTCTCCATGACATCTAAATCTAGATGGACTTTGCAAATAGAAAGTATTGGCTCTTACTCAAAAGGCTGTCAACCATAGAAAGGGAAGGGAGAGCTATTTTGTAAGTTCGTCTGTTACCCATGAATCTTTAAAGGCTTTTCATCAGTTAGACCCAAATTGGATGCCAATTATTCCACTATGCTAACAATAGACAGCAGTATCAGTAAATCCAAGGAAGTACTCCTGTAAAATTGGGAGTATGGGTGCTAAGAACACTTTAAAAACCAGAAGAATCAAAACTTAATTCAGGTTGTATTTATCTTTCCACCCAGCTTGTGAAGCACTGAAGAAAAAGAGGAAGCTTTCATTTATGTTTACCTTCCCACTTGTGCAAGCTACAGAAGTTCCACTACACAGCAGTTCCTTCCCCCATGCACAGCGTGCTTTCCTCATTGCACTCTTAGGGGTTTGCAGAAGGTGACTTAGCATGTGAGTGTCACTACAGGAAATTGGTGTATTTTCTTTTAAGACAAATAGAGACTGTGTTCCAAGAATTGGCAGGAACTCCTGCCAAAACATCATCTGATCATGGTATTGTCCCAGTTTATTTGATCAAAACCAAAAGTCAACCAAACTAAGCTAATTTTTTTTGCATTTCTTTACATCTCACTTATATATAGTCAGTGCAGTATCAATAATGATTGATAAGAACTCTGAAGTTAAACCATACACACTTTAATCCCCAATCTGAAAATGAGCCAGTGCTCCTTGTAAGTCTAAAGGGAATTTTCTTGCCCTTTTATTTTTTTTTTCCTCCTAGAACAGCAAACTGCAGTCTGCTAGCATTCTTTTCCTGTTTTTATTGATAGCATTAATTAATCCTCTTCGTGAGAGAAGCACAGAATAGTTGTATAGTGAGGGTAAAAGAAATCATCACCTTTCTCTGGCAGCAGATGTTCCTGCAAAGCAGTGTCTGCTTATGCCACTTCTGTGGAGCCCGTGTTCAAGGTATTTCTGAACAGTATAGGACAGAGTTTTAGATTATAATTGTCTGTCCTCTGAACTCACATTATCATTGGCCTTGGGGAAAATACAATTTATACTTCTTTGCTAAGGAATGTATGGAGCCTGACATTACTAAAAGAATAATCTATAGGTGGTGATAGAGAATTATTTAGCCAGCCAGCGTGGTTTGCTTCAATTAAGTTAACAAGTATATGCATACTCTACTTTTGTTTATCAAAAGCTGCTATGGAACAGATTTTTGGTATTAATTATCCTAACTAGACTTTCTTTTTAGCTTCTGAAACTTAAAAAGGATGGATGGGGGCAGGAAAGTTCCAAAATCCATCCTTAGGCCATGACAAGCATCTCTATATGAACACATATCTTACGTATCTGCTCATGAGTTGCTAGGATTTGCTTCTTCCATTGTGATGGAAAGCAAGGCATCGTTGTAAGACAAACTGCAAACAATGTTATTTGTCGTGTAATTACTCTTCAGATGTAAAAAGGTGTAATGTTTTATCAAATGCTTTTAATGTTAATGAAAATAAGGTATGCTTTCAGAGAGCAATGCTATAGAACATCAGTAAATTAAGACATGAGTTTCCTGTTTCATGTACACTCTGATGAAACTCAAAGCAGTGTGACAGGCTTGATGCATGTAATTTGTAATAGCCTAGATAAAAATCACACAGATATGTGGGTAGCAGCACGCATTTTCCTTTTTGCCATGGTTGCAACAAACCTACCAACCTATACTTTCTGTAGTGCTACCGCAGATGTGAGCTTCCTTGTGAGGCCTGACAAAGAGTTCTCAAGTCTGTGGGAATACTTTTCCCATAAATATTTCTTTGAGAAGAAAAATACTTCTATTAAGTACTGTGGACCAACCCTGTACTGAATGAGACAAGACAGACAGGACTGAGAAACAACTACTAATTAGAAAGGACGGCAACAGCAGTACTGTGCTTGTAAGAAAGGGAGGTTTAATGACAATGACCCAGTTGTAAGTATTGTTTTGATTTTTGATTTTAAAAAGGAGCACTTAGTGGTGTCAAAACTCAAGGGAAATCATAATGTTTTTGATAGGACTTATGTATCCCAAGACAGGCTTAATAGAAATTAATTTCTGTTTTCTCGTTTTATTTCTTACTTTTTCAACTTTTGATTTAAAAAATACCCTCAAGCTGCAGAAATTATGCACCACGGTTTTCACAACAGGTTTTTCCACTGAATAATACTATACAAGTGGGGTTTTTTTCCTGTGACAGTCTAATTTGGGTCTTTCCAATCTCTAATGCATTTATGGGAGTTAAGCTTGACCATAAAGGATAAAATTTAACTTCTGACTTGTTTAATTGAAGCCTTAAACCATGAAACCCTTCCTTTTTATGAGTGGCCAAAGGAGCTTTGAGCAGGCTCCATGACATCCCAGAGTGTTTTTCTTTTCAATCTACTTCACTCTGGATTGTGTTCTGTAGGACTCTCTGACTAGCCAGTAATGTCAAAACCAAACGAATGATAAGTATTGTGATGTGTAACCTCAAAACCTGGCTCCTCGTCGCTTTTCCAGCTCTTATGCTATCCAGACAGCAAGTCAGCCAGCTTCCCATCTTAAGAGACTTGCGCAAGCAAACACTGTCAGAAATGATCAGAGCTGCTTTAACTGCTTTTGCCAGCTATTTTCTGCTATGGAACCACTTAATTAGAAGGTGCTGGTAGCTGATGATACTTTAATGGGTTATGACTATGAATACACAGAATGTCTGAAGTTGAGAATTTCTATGCTGCATATGAAATGAGTTTTTCTTTGTTGCCAGATAGAAAAACAAATGTTTGTGAATGCTAGTGGCTGAACTTTTCTGTAAAACATACAGGTGCTTGCAGTAGAGGACATCAAAGTAGTCATTTGAGAGGAATGTCAGAAGCTTATGTAGTGTTTTCCAAGAATTTTGTGTTTAGTGGGCAGGAAAAACATTACAGTTTATATTAAGGGGGTATGAAGGGATCAAGGGCATAGTAGGAAAAGCAACCAGCAAAGCATGTGAATTAAAGCAGCATCCCAAATGCTTGTGTCTTACTGTGACCCTGCTGTTTGTTGGTTTTCCTGTAGGCTCATTTCCAAATTGTCAGCAGAAGGTGTAAGAGTGTGGGTGTTTGGAGTATGAGCTGCTTTATTCCACAGCCTTTTCAAAGTGGAAGCCATGATTTTTAAAACATCTGCTGAAAAAACAGAATAATACTACTTTACAACTAATAGCTTTAAACAGCTGGGTGATTTAGTCCGCAGATACTACTTTCATTTGAAAATCTTGTAAGTGTATCGTTATTCACAAAAGTTTCATCTTATCCCATTATGTTTAAATCCAAGTATTTTATAGATGTATTTTGACACCAGCTGCTGACAGCAGTTGTCTTCATGTCTACAACTTTACTCATTACATGATTCATATGGTCCCAGCATCTCTTACAAATTCCTACCTCTGTTGTGTAGTTACCTGTTGCTGAGGAACTATTACAATTTAGTGTCAGTTTGAGGTTGCTCAGTCATGAACTAGTTCAGCAGTGACAATGGGAACAGTTATAACTTCTGTGTACAAAGCTGGATGCAGTGGTTCTTGCAACTTCTTTACCAAACCCCTTGAATTTACCAGCACCTACACCTTAAGTTATATAGCTATTTCGAGAGTTGATCAGGGGACTGACCTGTATGAAAGTAATTTTGCACTAAGTGATTAGTTTTCCCTACGGAGTGATTTTGTGACATAATAAAGAAAATAAAGAGTATACCTCAGGGACAGTAAGGGAGACAGAGATATCTGTACTGCTTTCAGAAGCTCTGTATTGCCAAACCACAGAGTTATTTTTTTGTAGCTCCTACTCAAGAGTAGTGATACACCAAGGAGAAAACAAAATGGGATAACAATATGCTGAAAATTAGGAATGTGAGGATGTAATTTCTCACCATAGAAGAATGGATCCAAAGCATGCCTGGGATTTGAACAATTTAGGTCTTTAAGTACTTGCTGATTTCATCCTTGTTTCTGTTGCTCTTATCTGCCTCCCAGCTTGGACTATTCTGTTACCTCAATTTCAGTCAAAAGCCCTTACATCTATCTAAGTCTCACCATTATGAAAAATGTGTATTGAAGTGCATATCGTAAACCGACCCAGTTTAGTTTAATTGATTGTAGTAAAACTGCATAGTCATATGGGTCAGCACAGGCTACCATTTTAAGCAGCGCATACCTTAATTTTTGTAAGAGGTAATTCGGGTTTACGTTCACAACAGCTGAAAAACACTGCACCAATAACCTGTAGTAGGGTGCTCAACTCTAGTAGGATGGTGAAAGGGACTGGAGAAAGGAGAATCAGATTCAAGAAAGACCTAACTTGGTGAAAGCTCGAAAGTGTGAAATGACTTGCAGGGCAAGTTTCACGGCAGATACACATTGTACCAGTCCACAACACCGACCTGTAGCAAAGTTGTATTTCCAGCCACTGTATCCGACTGGTAAGGTAGTACGTAGCCTATGTTTGTGGCTAGCAAAGAAGGAACAGTACTTCAGGACAAAAGATCCAAATGGAATTGCATCCAGCAATGCATGCCAATTACAATTTCAATTTATTCTTCATCAGTTTATTCAGCTTTACAATGAAAGAGAGAGTGAGAAATAAACAACAGTAGCACAGCTTACTGAAGGACATAATGGTTCATTTACCTTTTCAGCCTCAATCCCTGTTTCTAGCTGCTGCTTCTGTTTAATGCAGAGCTGTCCCACTTTAGCCAGGAGCTCATGTGGGTGAATGAAGACTCGTGAGCTCAGAAGGAAAGTGAAGATGTATGTCCTCTGTGGAAGTAGAAAGAAAAAAAGTTGAATAACTTTATCCAAAATAATCTGTCTTCCTTGGAAAAACTATTCCACAAACCACAAATGTAAATTTCTTTCATTTAAAGTTTTTAATAATATTTTTTTTCCTGTCTCCAGAGACATGGTGGTCTTTTCTAGGTCTGTTAAAAGGAAATGCTCTAGGCTTCAAGGCTGTTAACTGTGGTGTTTTCAGATTCCCAAATTATTTCCCTTTAAAATGCCAAACTTAATATATCTAACTAGTCATCGCTCACCAAAAAGACAAATTAAATACATCCAGTGTAGGGTGCTGTGCCTCTTGAATGCCATAATTTGTATTGCTTTGTTTCTTTAAGAGTGGTTGTTTTTCACTGAGTTGCAGAAAACTGCTTCATGTGTATTCCAAACCACAGCTGTAATTTCTTCATCTATGAGGTTCTTTTCTTCCTTTTCTCCCACAATCACTGACACAAGCTTTAGCTTAGATTGTGGCCATATGACAGTAATTCACTTTTAAGCTTAACTTTACTTATTTGGGGCCTGTTTCAGAGACTTTTGAGCATGAACACTGCTAATAAATGCCAGTAATTATTATTTCTTATCAGAAACATCCTCTCCATTTGTATTTCAAAAGCTGTAATGCATTGTATTCTGAACCATACTCTGGACAGTTTTGTTAAGTGACAATGCCTTCATGCACTACTCTTGCTACAGTGTTTGAAATTAAGCTTCTGTATTTGAATGTAATTGCTGAGTAATGACTGTAGTATCTCATAAGCACTTCTGGTTTTCCTTTAGGCTTTTTGACAAAATTTGGAGTTGTAAGAATTGCAGGGGATCTCTTTGACAATAAATTTCAATTAACCTTTGTTATGTTTGCAGTGCGTACTGTTAGTTTGCACTGTGTTTTTAGAAATGTGATTTGACGGGCCACAAACAAGTATGCATATAAATAGTCAGTGTGCATGTATACAACCTTGGACTGGGCAAGTAAATTGAGACAGCTAAAAGTTACGACCAGTTGTCTAAAAAATGGCATCTCTACTATTAGCTACTGAATTCTGCTGCTTGCAGTCTCTAAAACACACTTGTAGTTAAACAATCATAGTATCTTTAGGACACCAAAATTGTTATGGGATTTATTTCTAATCACAATAAAATGTGCTATTAATGAAAAATGTTTCTACCTCTTTAGTACTCAGTGTGGCCTAGAATATAAATTTAGGATTAAAATCCTCCAAATATCAGAAGGGGAAAAAGGACATGTTCTTTTTAACAAAATAAATAAAAATAACTAAAAGTCACAGTGTTCTGGGACTGAGTGAGCAGCATAATAGATTAATTGTGTATCTATTAAACATCCAACTCTGTCCTGAGCTTGTGGAAGCAGGTAATGAAAGAACATTGGAGTGTGATACAGCAAAGGCATTTAAAAATGCTCATTCTGATTTGAAAATCTGATTAGCACTGGGGTTATGTATTAAATTAGGAGTAGCATTCATTCTCTATAATGAAAACTGGAGTTAATCCATAGTCTTTGCCTTGTCTATTGTTTATGAATAAAGGAACTGAGGAGAAGGGTTAACTGGATGGACAGTTTGGGTCAGGTACCTGAGTAGTGCTTCTACTTACAGAAAATGGACAGCTGGGGCCATCTAACAATCAGGCTCTTAGTGACTTTGAGCAGGTGGTGAGGGCAGTGACAGGACACTGGCAGAGTGGCCTCCCTTCTTGATGGCATGGTTGCTAACATCCTATACAAGGGTATATTGTGAAAATTTGAGAAACTGGGCTTCTGTTTGGTATTTCGTTTATGTGTCTCTACAGAATTTCAGAGTTTATTTTCACATTTCAACAACAAAAAAATTGCAGTTCATTAATTTTAGTAAGAAATTCAGTGGAGCTCTTATACCTGCATCTGAAAACAGTTGATGACATTGTATCAGCTTTAGAGAAGCTTTATAAACATCTATGGTGGTGTATGTGGTGTGTTATGGGCATAAAATTAGGCTGAAGAACTAACCTGAATCACAGAAGGGGACTTGGTCATATTATCAGACAATGGATTAGATCTTTAATTCTTATGTATATGAGAATGATCCCTAAACTGATAAACTCCCTAATCAGAATAAAACAACAGAAAGAATAGTATTGGGCTGTGAGATTTTTCTTTTGGGTGGGGTGAGATTGGAGTGGTTTTGTTTGGTTTTGTGTGTTAAACTATACCTGGTTATCCTCTGGTGGTTTCTGTAGCCAGCTTCCATGTTCATTTCAATCAGTGTTGTCCCTGAACTTAAAATTGTGAGTGTAGACTATCAGGGAAAAGAATACAGCTGTTGGGTGTGTCAGCTGTCACTGAATTGTGTGAAAACTTGTTCTGGAAACATGAAGCAGCCCCCACTTGTACTGTACTTTGCATTTGAGAGATAGGGAATGAAAAAAAGAAAATAGACTTTGATACTTTCATCCCTTCCCCACATTCTTGTTTTGGAAGTTTAGAAGCCTTTTTGAAAGACGCCTGTGCATGTAAGCGGTCGGGAACCACAACTTAAGCCACACTGCTCTTCCAGTGACCTTTGCTCTGATAAGCTGGAACACATTCTTTTAAGGAAAGACATAATTTTGCTTCTTGTACTAATTCTAGCGTTGGTCTCCTTGGTGGAAGTTTGTGTGGTGTGGGACAGTGTTTATCTCAGGGTGACTCTGAGAAAGGCCCACTCAGAGTATCATTTCTCTATTGTTATACTGCAAGAAAAGTATGACCCAGATGACCTGAGATTTTATTTGGTTTCGATAATGTTTCATATGATCTTCAAAGAAGTGCCAAACTGGCAAGCTGCAGGAAGATCATATATATGGCAACAAAAATGCATCCCTTCCATTTTAGGCTTGCTGATATCTCTCTGTAGTCTGTAATAACTGTACTGGACCCATGTAATGTTTTTCCCAGACAACACTAGACCATTAGGTTTCAGAAACAAATTATTATTGCTTCTGCAACCCATCTGCTGTATTTTTAATCAATTTTTTAAGTCACTTAACTGGAACTAGGTTCAGTACTTTGGAAAACAAAATTGTTCCATTGTGGTCAATCTAGATATGCTGGTTTACAATATATTGGTATTTAATTGGGTGTGTGTGTGTGATACTTTTATTGCTTATGCTGTCATAGACAAGGAGTAACTGCAATTAAGAATCAAATTAAAAATTATAGGTCTGACAGCAGTATCGACCTCTGCCTCCTTGTCTCTCTGCTAATAGGCGTTTCCTATCTAATAAAGAAAACTTAGTCTGAACCAAGGCATACATTTCAGCTTAGTGGTAGGTCTCAGGGGTTAGGAACACAGTTGTTTTGGATAGGAAATATTTCATACTAATATCACATGTATTACCTAGATCAAGGACTTCTGTGATTTGTTGCACCTTTACTAGTATACACATATAGGCTAAATGTTTTAACAGTGTAAAAATCTACCCTCTCTCATAGGCAGCTCCTTAATCATGAAGATGATGGTTTGGATAAGGAAATTTAGCTATGAAGCTAGCTAGTTTGACAAAGAATTATTAAAAATACTTCTATAAGCTATGAGATTGGATGTTA
Organism: Coracopsis vasa; assembly: GCA_026283785.1. Lineage (NCBI taxonomy): Eukaryota > Metazoa > Chordata > Aves > Psittaciformes > Psittacidae > Coracopsis > Coracopsis vasa. Next base: position 700 of record JANHGB010024656.1, on the reverse strand, counting down.
AGCTTTATTTAGCCTACAAAAGTGACAGGTATTTGGGAAGAGAGGGGGAAAAAAATCCTTTTTGCACTTGGAACAACGTAAACTGACACAAAAGGACTTGTGCTTTACAAGAGAATAAGAAGCCAGATTCCTTTAGTGCCTAAAGTTGTTGCTAAGAGATGAGCTGAATTATATTTAAAAAAAGAGAGAGAGTGCAAATGCACAAGGCTAAAGAAGGAATTGTTACTCTGTGCCCGAAGAATGCACTGATGTCTTCTTGAGGAGGAGGGGAAAAGAAAGAAAAATGTTTTCTTTGTGCACTCTCTGCTCATTCTGAAACTTCGTGTTTGTGAAATATTTTCTTGAAATGCTTTTTTTTGCTTGGGCACAAGGGTTGCAGACTGGTACATTCCATTCCTAACCTCCCGAACTCCTTCGTCTCATGAGTATACATTTTCTGATGTGCTGAACAAGTCCCTGTAGACAAACAAGCCTCCAAAGATCAGGACACAAATGTTGGTCCTTATCTTTCCCATCCCCCCTTTGCCTGTCTCATGTTCTGCCAACATGGCAAATACGTTCTTGTTTTGCCTCTGTAACCAGCAGAGAAAGATACTCTGTGTTTGCTTTCTCCCCTGCCCCTTTTTTTTTTTTCCCCTGTCTGGAAGGTCACTGTGATCTTTAGCTGCATGTCCACACAGGCGGGAATGCCTTCTAAGCC
>JANHGB010024654.1:419-20361 GCA_026283785.1 Coracopsis vasa | reverse complement strand
TTCCAGGTTAGGTTTAAACTAAGTTTGTCTTCCATGTGGAAATACTGGGATGAGGAACCGCAACCAAAACCACACAGTTTGGGGTGGGGGGAGAACCTGTCTGGCTTCCCTCAGCAGTAAGTGGCTGATCTTTTAAGCTTGTCAGAGGTTCATGACTTGTAAAATGCAGTCTGTGCAATGTGGTCTGATCCCTCAGCAGCCATATGCAGTGAGCTGCAGTCCCAGAATGTGTTTGGCAGTACTGTTTTATAACAGTCCAATTAGAGTGAGCTCTCTTCTTCACGGAAATATCACTAAGTTTGAGAAAGGTGCTTGAATTTCATGAAAGACTCTGGAAGATAATTAAACTTTTGGCACTTAGCTTGGAGTATGAACTGAACTGCAAGCAAGAGAATACTGAAGCTGGAGCAAGGGCTGCAAAGATGGATTAAGGGCCTGAAACATCTGTCATAGGAGAGGTTGCAAGAGCTGGCACTGAAGCAGAGAAGGCTTGGGGGGTCTTACCAATGTGTATAGAATACCTAGTGGGAGGGAATGGAGAAGAAACAGCCAGGCTCTTCTCAGTGGTGCCTGCTGACTGGACAAGGGGCAGTGGCACGAAGTAAAACAAGTGAAAATTCATTTGAATTGCTATAAACCACTCTTTTTCCTGTGAGGGACATCAAAGACTGGAGCAGGTTGCCCAGAGAGGTTGTAAAGTCTCCTTCTATGGAGATGCTAAAAACCTAGTGGGACATGGTCTTAGGCAAGCAGTTCCAGCTGACCCTGCTTGAGCCAGGGGGGTTGGATCAGAAGCTCCCAGGACAGGGAGGTTCCTTCCAACTTAAACAGTTCTGCAAAGGTTCAGTTGTTTTGTTCTAAACACTGTAACTTACTGCTTACACAGATTGACTTGGGTTGTCTCAATGTATGATAGGTTATACTGAGCTTCATTACCGTATGACTATGAAGCATATCTAAATGATTTGCCTTTTTTTCTCTCTCCTGTCTAGGTTCTGGGAACGCCTACAAGGGAGCAAATTAGAGAAATGAATCCGAACTACACTGAATTCAAATTCCCTCAGATTAAGGCACATCCATGGACTAAGGTGAGTCTATATGAACTGACTAATAAAGACATGTGGGCTGAAAGGAAAAATTGAAGGAGTTCAGTGGCTTGGTGACTGGCTTTCAGTCTAAACTGGGCACTCTAACTAAGCTGGGGACCCGGTAACTTTTGATGTTGAAAAGGAGAAGAAGCTATTGAAGCAGTGCACTGTAATTATCTGTTGGTCTGGGGTTTTTTGAGGTTGCCTACAGGTGTTGAGGGTTTTTTTTTTTAGCAATGTGTCTGTAGCAGATTGTAGTATATTTAAATCCTGTCATGCTATAAATTGATATTCACAAAAGTCACCTATAAATGAGAGAATGTTCCAGTGATAACGTGTGACACTTTCATAATGCTGGTACATAATGTGACAAGGGCTGACAGTCACTTTCTTAACTGCTTCTGTCATAGGTAGTATTATATTTGTACTCCTATAGGGGTGCTGTTGAGGGGGTTGGTTTTGCTTTCTTAAGGCTAACTAGCTTTCACAAGGAGACACTATTGCAGTATATGCAAACAATATTATAACCTCCATGATCAAAGAGTAAACTGCTAGTATTGAAACAAATACATTGCCACACAATTGAGCCATCTTCCACATATCAAGGAAGGAGTAATATTTGACTTGGGACACTGAAACAATTAATGATTTAATTAGCCTCTTGACTGTGGAATAAGTTAAATATAGAGGTTTAAGCAATTAACCCTGGATAGTTAACATTTTGCTGCTTGAGAAATGTCTGATACAGTTGCAGTATATTCTCATCATATCTTAAAGACTCAGGTTTCCTTCTGCTAGGAAAGCTCTCTGTGTAGGCTTACATTCCTAGCTGAGCACATGTCCAGGTCAGACTCTTTCAGACCAAATGCTCTGTGGTGGTAGAAACTCTAGATAAACTAGAGAGCTAATTGATAGCAGGGTACATGCCAGGCCAGGTACTGCTAGTCACTATTATTGTGACAGATCCTTCAATGAGTTACATGCCACTTCAATTTTCCTTTTACCCGCTGATTTCTCATTTGCATTTCCATATCAGTGCTTCTTTAAGTCGTTTTAATGATTTATAGTAGTATAAGAGGTCAGTAAATCCAGCAAGGCTTTTTAATACCATATGTTAACAAGCGAAAACATTAGGGCAAATGAAATCCCTGGGAGTGGTCTCTGCAGTTTTGAATTGCATCAGCATTAAAGTCATGAAAGTCCAAAAGACTTATAGTACTGAATATTAGGGGCACATCTGAATTCCTGCAGTGGAGGTGTTTGGGTCAGGAGTGGGTTAAATTTGTATGCAATGGAGTAGGAATGCAGAGATGATCTGTAGGACACAGAGTTAAGCAAGCATCTAAGCTAGCTATGCAACTTATCTTCTGCCTGAGTCATCGTTTAAGAATCTCTGTGTACTTGATGGTCACTTAGACCACAACAGAGATCATCTGGCAAATAGAAGCTTTAAGAAAAAAATGAGACTTCCTTCTGGAGTCTTTCTTCTTTCACATGAATGTGGTTTTTGGTCATTCTAAAGGATCACAAGTGAAACTAAGTTAGTTACAAAGAATTGAGAGGAGCTTGCCACAAGATCAAATCTGCATTCTCGATTAGGGCAGAATCAGTTCTGCGGAGCTGTGCTTGCAACATAACTTTTGATTCTTGAGTCATTCTGCGCACAACTCCTTTCTGGCATTGGCTGGGTGTAGAATAGCATTTAAACCAGCTTATTACAATTGCACTACATGATACTTCATTTATGAGATCTGTACTTTCCTAATTCTACAAATGCTAAATTAACAGAATGGATTATCCAGCATGGTGTTGGTAGTGGTACTCATCCTCTCAGAGTATTACTCCTAAAGATCCTTTTCTTTCAACACTTGGAGCAAGATGAGCTCTGAAGGATTTAAGTGGTAGTGTTACAAAGAATTGGTCTTCCTTACCCAACTGTATTGGCATAACGTGATGCCACATCAGTGAGCATGTGCATCCTTTTGCAGCTTCCGTAAAGCGTGGGATAAAAATCACTGCTGACCTGGCTGTCTTAATGAGCAGAAAAGGAATGACTGAGGAAGTGAAAGTGCGCGTTTCTTTTGTTATAACTACACATGTAACTAGAGTGCTGCAGGTAGCTGCCAGCAAGGACTTGAACTTCAGGTTTCAGCCTCAAAAGCACAAGCCTTTACCATCTGGTGGTCTGATCTGCTGCATTTGCTGTTACGTGCTTGGTGAAGCGGAATGGCGACGGTTGCTGTAGCAGAATGAAATAGGTTCTGGCTTTTTTAAAGAGCTGGGCGAATTGTTTGAGACTGAATGAGTCAGTATTCCTTGACTCGTCCTTAGGAATATTGTCCCTCAGGTTCATTCAGTTTCAGACCTAAATTGGAATTTTGAGCAGTTTTGTGGATATTTGAAGTATGCCTTCATAGATGTATCTTAGATTTTTCATTAGCAATGGATTGGTATCATCCAAATACAGTATTGATATTCAAAGTGATGTAGTAGTATGGAGACAGAGATTTCAAATTAACTATGGTCCTTCTTTGTAGATTAGGAGAGAAGTCAAGCTAGCACTCAGTATCTTTCTATGCTGCAGCAATAATGCGAGTTTGCAGTGCAGGCTGTCCTTGTACTGGTTTTTCAATTTGTTGACAATTTGAAATTGAAGTACTTTTGCAACTTAAGAGCTGGAATCTCTCAGTATAAAACATACAGAGGCCTCTCTGTCTTCTCTCCAGTATAGTTCTTCTGTGTTGCCCAAGCACATGCATGTTTTTACATCAGTTCTGGGCATGATGCAGATGATGATGGGAGTTCACTGTTTCCCTGGCTAACGAAAGAAAAGAGAATCTGAACTTTCCAGGAATCTTTCAAATAATTCTTCCAAAATGGGACTTCTCTCTTCTTCTGGCACCCCACCCCACAACTCCAGCCCCAGAAGAGGAATTTGGGACATTTTAGTTCTCCTCAGAATACCAAAGTGTTTAATTTAGTAATGTAGCTGTTCTTTTTGTCCGTACCTTCCTTTGTTTTCACTTAGTATAGAATATTTTATATTCATGGAGGTGTACATCCTACTGCTTGTCTGCCTTGGTCAGCGAGTAAGTAGCATAAAGTTACAAGAGAGGCAAGGGCTTGTCTTATAAGGCTGGGAATATCTTTTGACTGACTGATGCAATCAGGGAAAAAAAAATGGGTAGGCTTTTAGACACACCGTTGTTTACCTGTCCATTTTTTTCCAACTGTATCAGCTCACTTGTCCTGGGTTCAGCTGGAACAGTCATTTTTCTCCTTCCCAGTAGCTGGTCCAGTGCTGTGTTTGGCCTCTGGTCTGAGAACAACGCTGGTAACAGACTGATGTTTTAGTTGTTGCTAAGTAATGTTTACTCCAATCAAGGACTTTTTCAGTCTCATGCTCTGCCAGTGAGGAGGGGCACGGGAAGCTGGGACAAAGCAGAGCCAGGACACCCGACCCAAACTAGCCAAAGAGGTATTCCATACCACAGCACATCATGCCCAGTATAGAAACTGGGGGGGGAGTTACCTGGAAGGCCCAGATTGCTGTTCTGGTCGGGCTGGGTATCAGTCGGCAAGTGCTGGGCAATTGTATTGTGCATCACTTGGGTTTATTGATGGGTTTTTTTTTCCTTTTCTCTTTTAGTTTTATATTCTTTCCCTTTGTTATTTCCCTTATCATTATTAGTAGTAGTATTATATTATATTTTAGTTATTGGACTGTTCTTATCTCAGCCCATGGGGTTTATGTTCTTTCGGTTCTGTTCCCCATCCTGCCCGGAGAATGGGGCGAGTGGAATGGCTGCATGGTTCTGAGTTACTGGCTGGAGTTAAACCACAACATCACTGAATAAAAGTTACTATCCTTTCTGGAGGCTTTGCTGCTGCTGTTTTTACTAGGTCAGAACTTTCCTTCTGTGTCTTTCAGCTGCCTCAGTTCCTTGAGCCTTCCTTCTTCTTAGAAGTGCATTCTGATCTCTGCTCCTAATCTTTATACTTGTTTGTCTTCTAAGCTTCATCTATATTTTATAAATATGTGACTGGAAAAGCCAAGAAGAAAATCTGAGATCAAGTGCAAGGTTGTACATCGCAGGGCTGTCGAAGTTCAGCTTTGGAGATTAGCTTTCTCTGAGCCTTTTTCTGCCCTTTTGGAGGGAGGCAGGGACAGTAGGGTGGCTGAGAAAAGGTCTAAATGCATGCTTCATAAGCTTGTGTTAGATAGGCGTTGCTTACCATGGCCCCAGTACAGCTGGCCTTTATCCTAGCATTACTCAGATGCTACCTTCAGATCTCAAATCCTTGGGGCTTTGAAAAACAAAGACAGCGCTGTGATTATTTCCAGAAACATGAAAAAATGTCCATGTATGCTGGCCTGCCTTTCTCCTTACATCCAGCTAGTGAAGGATCTCATTTGAGTAAGATCATAGCAAATGCAATATAATTATGTAGTTTAGGTCTCTTCTGCATGGGGGAGATGACTCATGTGGATTTATGGTTTTTTTCCCCACCCAAGATACTTCCACGTTTGTTGTTAATGGCATTTTAATGAACTGACTTACCTACTGAGCTCCAAGCATGTCCATGGTTTGTGATGGCAGAACAACTCAACAGATTATATCAGCAAAGGTTGTTTTCTTTAGTCAAATCGTAACCTCTGCCTTGTCTCTGTTGTGGAGACGTGGAAGGAGTTTCTACTGCAGGCAGCTCTTTAAAATGGACAGTGCATCTCTTAAGCATGCTGTAGTTCAGTGGCCTTTGTTTCTCCTGTTCTGAAGATACTTGCCGGATTGTTTAAGAATGCAAGCACTTTTAAAATACACAGTTGGTGAGATAAGCTTGAGTGTACTCAAAAGAATGGCTTCCTTCACCATCCCCAAATCTATGGCGAGCTGGAGTCTGAATCATAATTTCCAAGTCAGTGTTGAGATGGAAAAAAACAGGAGTCATTTGTTTAACAGTGGAAGAGAGAGAAACTGTCATGTCTACATCGGTTTTGAGCATCTCTGCCCTTCTGCAGTGCACTCTTGTGGATGAACACACAAAGACTTTTCTCTGCAGCACTTTGCTGTCACAATAAAGTTGCAGCAGATTAGGGCAGGGTCTCTCCCAGTTTTATAAGTGCTTCCTTTTTCTTTCTTTTTTATTCCCTCGCTATTTATGCTGTTCAGGGTGCTCTTCTGTCTGTGTCTTCAAGCTAAATTATTATAGCAGAGAGGAACAGCATCTAAGATGAAACTTTGGGCTCTAGCTCATCCCTTCTGGCACTTTTCCAAAGCAATTAGCCGCTCCTGGCTGCAGCTGAAGTTGTGCAGAACCAGAGTTGGTTGTGTGATACAGCAGCTCTGGATGTTGACTTTAGGATCCCTATTTCTGCCTATATTATTAACTAATTCCTGCAAATATTCTAAAATATTTGGTAAATATTTCAGTCTGAATATATTCTGCGTGTGTGTATTCTTTCTATACGTTTACCATACTAATCACTTTACTTTGAATGTTGTCTTTTTCTGTGCTTGTAGCCGGCAGTCCTGTTGTCTTCCCCACCCTCTGGGACTGGGACGTAAAGAGTCTGGTCTCTCTCTCATGACCGTGTTTTTCCACCCTTCAGAATCAGTTTTATGTCTTCATCCTGTCCTGCTCCTGCTCTCCTGGTTCTTGTCTGGTTTTGAAGCAGATTGTTTTGCTTGTCATGCTTCCAAAGTGACTGCTCATACTGTAGATTCGAGGAATACCAAACAGTAAAATGTAGAAAGAGACAGCTCATTTTGTCACTTCTAATTATAACTGATGACAAAAGACAGCGAAAATTCTTTTGTCAGAAATCTGGTAAATGGACTTCCATTTGAATTAAAGCTGAAAATGCAAACTTTTCTTTCTGAGATTGGGGTCCGATCTTTTGTAGAGCTACACAGGTACAGTGGAGGTGTGATGTTTCTTTGGGTGCAGTTAGATGGCCTAAATGCATCTTGGAGCAGGGTCAGTTTTCTGCCTCCCACCTGCATATTCCCGATGCATCCCTTCTGCATTATTGTTCGTATAGTAGTAAAAACCTCTTAAATAACATGAATGTTCAGGATTTGGATCACCTTTCTCACCTGGCTGACCATTCAGCCCAGATTGCAGGCGTTGGGACAAGGGACCAGGGCAGACGTGCGTGGCCAGGAGAAGGGCGCACTCACTGGAGGTGATTTGTGCCTGTTGTGAAATCGTGCCCTGACCTCTTTCTGAAGAGTGCAGTTCTGGTTTTCACTTAGTGTGCAATGACTTTCCAGGCAAAAAGTGAAAACGGCTCTGCTGGAGACTAACTTAAAAGAAAAAGGACCCAAGTTCTTCTGGCAAGCCCATGTTTTCCAGTTCCTTCTATAGGAGCAATGATTTTTGACAGTGTAAATCTCTTATCTCCATCTAAAGCATGAGAAAAGAAGCCAGGTTTGTTGGGTGGTAAATTACCCTGCCTCTGCCCAATCTATATGCAGTAAAGAAAGAACTGCTTAACAATAAACGAGTGAGCGTGAATGTAGCATTAAGGCATGATTTGCATCAGTGCAACTACGGAAATCAGATGCTAAGTTTAACGTGTCTTCTGCAATGTACCATCTGTTTAGCTGTCCCACTGCAACACATCTGTCTAGGCTGTTCATAGCGGCTCTCACATGGAGACTGAGAGTGCTTCCAGAGTTCTGTTTTTGAGGGTTCTCTCTGAGAAGAAGGGCAGCTGTTTTGTTCTGCTTGGCTTTGTTGCTTTCCTTTAGAACTTGATAGAAGCAGAGCACATGCACTGGGTAATAAATGCTAGCTCGTTCTGTCTCCGCCGGGTCTTCAGTGGAAGAAGCCCAGTAACAAGTGTGTGGTCTCAACAAGAAGTAGCTTTGGAGACAGGTTCCTGGTCCTGTTCCCAGTTCTCTGTTGGCTCATTTGTAAGCCACTTAACCCTTCTGTCTGTATTTCATTTTCCCCTATCTAAGTGCCATCTGACAGCCATTCTTAACTAAAAAGGCATTTGCTATTTCTTAGCTGCTTTTTGGAAATAATTCCCAACACCAGTGCCTCTATGGTGGACTTCTTTTAACTTCCATTTGTATCTCATGAGTTTTAGGCACTTCAAAATAGCCAAATGGTGTATTTCAGAAATCCCATTCTGAAATTCTCAGGCCCTTGGAACAAGACCAGTCCCAAGGGCAGAGTTGCAGCCGCAGTTTTGGCTTTCTTTGTGTCAGATAGAGCTCAGAGCTGTCTTGCATGTGTCTCTTCCCTCTCCTTTTGTGTTTATGAATGTGTCATGTTTATCATAAGCCTTATTACATTAAACTTGCATAATTCGTGTCATAAAGTTGTGGTAATCGTATTGTGTGATTGCAGATTTAGTTGATATGAGGGTCGTGTCCTGCATCTGGCGACTTCGCTTGTAAACAGTACAAGCTTTTGGTTGAAGGGAGGAGCTTTGTCTCTTACCTAATGTTCATGTGCCATCAAAAATGTGCTTACAAACGGAAAGGAGATGTGCACAGACTGTCAGCCTGAATTGGTGGTGTGGGTGGTTCTTGGCAAAGCATATGAGTCTCTGAAGCCGGTGAGGAAATTTTTAACCATGGTGTCACAAACTTGATGCGTTAGCAACAGATGTCATTTTCAGAAGCCTCTGCTTTCTTAGGGAGCACAGCATGCAAGCAGTATTCACAATCTGCATGCAAAACGCACAGTGGTTGATGGCATGAAATCATGTCTTTTAATACACGCTGGCTAGAAGAGCACCTTGGTGTAACATTGTGAAGCTTTGGCTTTGGGGCTTAATTAGACCAAGACGACGGAGCTCCGTGTCGTGCATGGGAAGTCTGTCTGAAGAATGTCAATGAACTGAAAGTCAGAGCAACCATTCTGTTAAAACAATACTTAGCTCTTGCCCCATGTGGTTTTATTTGAGAGCTGAATGCTGATGTGAGTGAAGTGAAATAGGAGAATCCTCTGCTTTCTATCCTTTTTCTTTCATCTTTCCATGCGTGCAAAAAATGAAATGAAATTCAGAAGGGGTGTGAACTTGGCTACACTGGTAGGAACTATTTCAAATTAGCAAGATAAAATGGGACCTCTCTGCTAGTGCACAAAGACTTCATCTAAATTGAAGTCTCTTGGGGTTGAGAGCTACATAGCGCACCAGGGGCAGTTAAGCCTGGCAATTGTGTTTGAAATGTTGAAGGTGGTAGTTCCATAAAAATGAAGGGGAAGTAGCATAAAATAAATGGCATTGATGGCAGCGTAACGTAGAAAGGAGAGAGGAGTGTGTCTGACCTTCCTGTCTAGCTGATATGGTCTGTCAGTATTTGTGCGTCACCAGCATGCCTGAACGAAGAAAGAACTTGCACTGGTCCCTCAGCCTTTTGGTGAGGTACAGATTTATTGGGATCGGAAGGGGAATAAAGTGAAAAAACAAACCAATAATAAAGCCCCAACCCCAAAAGCCGTGGCTCTGGTGAGTCAGCGTTTCCATCTGACATGACCAAATCATGGAGATTTTTGCAACTCACCCAAAAAAAACCCCAACCAACCAAACACCAAAGAAACCAGTGACCTGGGTCTCAGCCTGAAATTCATTTGCTGTGCAGAAACAAGAGGGTTTGAGTTATTGCAAGTGCAAATTTTCTGAAGAAATTTGTATGTAAAAGCCTTTTTTTGTTTTTTCTTTCTTTTTTTTCTTCTTTTTTTTTCTTTTTTTCTTTTTTTTTTTTTTTGCATTTGTTTATCTCCAAAACAGGTTCATTTTTTAAAATGAAAACTTGAGCCTTCGGTGCCTTCGGTCCCTCCTGTGGACAAAATAGCCTTACCCAAGGTCTTGTTTCATTTTAGAAAAATGAATTGCTGCGCCGGTGGGGTAGTATTTGAATGCTTTAAAAGTTCCTGTCAGTGTTTTAGTTTTGGTTCTTTTTTCTTTTTGTTTGTGGACTTGCTGTGCCTTTTGCCCGGCCATATTTAGTCTGCATACTAAATGTTAGTCCGCCCAAACACTTTACTTTGTGCACTTAGCTTTGTTTTCCTTTATTTTTCCTTTCTCCTTTTTTTTCTTTCTTTTGGTTTATTTTACTTTTTTTTTTTAATTTTAATTTCTCTTTTGCTTTCACCCAGATGTATTTTAGACCGAGACAGACTTTACTCCATGGGCCGGATTTTAGTCCGTGCACTAAATTTTAGTCCGCAGACTAAAAATAATCCGCGGATTATTTACTAAATCAATTCCCTCACTGAGAACTACAGAGACACAATACTGAGCCGTACATGCAAGGAGCTTCACGGCTTACAGGTCCCACTGCCTGCCTGTCCTCTCACCCCTTCCCACCACGGAGCGCCAGCCCGGCATTGCCCTGACATTGGCGCTCCGTGGCATGGAAGTGCTGGTGTACCCGTTGCTGCGGGCAGCAGCCACTCGTGTAGTTCTCCGTGGGTGAATTGGACAGCTTTCCTGGTGGAACTGTGTTGAGTGGGAAGAACTAAAAGACCGCAGGGGGTTTTGCTTTTATTTCTCAGGGTGTTATTCGAAAGGGAGGTGGGAGGGGACAAATTGAGGGGAAAAAAATTTAAGTAACGGGTGCGACGGGTATGAGGGGAAATAAACCCGCAATAGAGAGCAATTCAGTCCATACCCGCACTCCTGAGGTGGTACGTCCAGTTCCTGAAGAATCCTAAAGAGATAATGCCAGCAAACAAAATCCAGTGGCGGGGGAAGTCAATCCAAAATGGAGAATAATCCGCGGCGGCCTGAGGCACTCATAGCTCACGCAAATTAAAAGCATCCAAATTCAAAAGTAGAGTTCTCGGATTTTTCCTTTCTCTTCAGCACAAATTACAAATTGCTGGGGTTTGGGTACTTTTGGGAAAAAACCAAAACCACCCAAAATTTACATTGTGTCTCTGGGACAGACTTACCAGTGGGATGCACCTTTGGGGACAAAATAACCTGGCCCCATTTGTCTGTGGACGTTTATATCCAGGACCGAGGACTGAAAATTCTTTATGATGGGAATTTCAATTACCCTTTTAGTTCAAGTTAGAGTTTTGATTTCGATTTTTTTTATTTTTTTAGTAAATGCACTGGCATTGGAACATAAATTTAATACAGAAATGTTTCTATACTATGCCTCACCATTGCACAGTCGATTTTTTGGCATACACTGTGGTGAAGTTGGACTTGCTGCTATGGAGACTGATGTTTAAAGTTTCTAATTGTATAAACATTTTCTATGTCCCCCACACCATGGATTTCTTATAATATTGGCTATATTTTTCCTTGCTGGACTATTCTCTTTTGGATTGACTCCCCCTGTTTGGATTATTTCACTGCATTATCATCTTTAGGACTCGTCAGGAACAGGACATTTCACCTCAGGAGTACGGGTATGTACTTAAACATTTTCTCAAATTACTAGGCCTAGCCTTGAAAAAGTGGAATATTTGAATTCTAACCACATCTTTGAGGCAGCAGCCAGGCAAATGTTGTACCATGCAAGGTGACAGAGATGAGATGAGTACCGACCGTAACTCACTTCATGTTAGTCACCGCTTGTTGTAGGGGAGGCCATGTGAGGCCTTCCTTTTCCATTTATTTCTTCTCCCCTTCCTTGGTTTGAAGCAGTCAGGGCAGGCTTCAGGAGCTGCCAACCCCAAGTAACTCCTTTCAGAGCCAAAGGTAGGCTGAACAGTTCTCAACAGGATTTAGGAAACAGGCTCTAGGGTTTCACTGAAAATGAGTTTGGGTGGACAAAGGAGCACTCCTACAGATGGCAGATTGGTGACTGCTTTCTAATGTGCTCAAGGTACTTTTCATCCTTGCTTTAAGGAAAACTATTCTCTTTTTTTTTTTTCCTTTTTAAAATCTGTACAATAGCTGATATGTGAGCTGTCCTGAGGGAAAAACACAGCCAAGAGTCAAGTACTTCAGTCTCAAGCTGTGGTAAATCAAGCCTGTTAAAACATCAGTGTGAAGGTTCATGAGGGAGATCTCTGTAGTTTTACTCTCATGTTAAATACCGAGCAACGTCTCTTGTGTGGATTTACCTCAAGACACACTCATTTGTGCTACTTAGTGAGGGGCAAAAAATGAAAAGACCTCTTTTTCTTTTTGCTAGAGATTTTATTCTGGTCAGGCTGTGGCTTGGGAGTGACGCTGGCATCCACTGTGCACTGTGGTCAGCAGCCCAAGCTCTGCCAGCAGCATGCAAAAGCAGCCTCTGCTGCCCCTCCATACACTGACAGCACGGTGGTCAGCTGAGGGTCTTTGCCAGCAGTGTTAAGCTGATGCCTTTCTTTTTGTCAGTATAGGCCTTGTGAAAACTTTTTAGGTTTGTTTTGCAATTACTCAGTAGGAATAAATTGTCCTTTCTGGGTGCCTGGCTCTTTGGCTCCCCAAGTCAGGATTCCCTGCTGCATCAGTTAGTACAGCAGGCACTGCAGCAGTCCTGGGTGCTCCTGAGCCAGCTGGGCACCAAGGGGATAAAATCTCAGTCTCTTTTTGATTCTCAGTCAAGAGAGCATGTCTTTGGTTTAAAACCTACTTAAGAAGTGCCTGTGCAACTTCCTCATCTGTGATTAATGAGCATGTCATGCACTGAATTGTATTTTTCTCTTGTTTTGCTCCTTGGTGCTATGTGGCTTGGGTACACCTGCAGTGGGGCAAAAGCATTTTGGATTAGCTCCATTTTTACCAAAAATGCTGGCATCAGAATTTAACACTTGCAACCACCCGACTCCCTTTTCCCCAGCCTGCATATCACTTGCAACATAGCAAGGCAGAAGTACTTGAGGGGACCATCCACGTCATTTTAACTCATATTTTGCTTTTGACATAATGAGAAAGGAAGATGGGGGTGTGATTAGTGGTGGGTAGGACTGTTCTTAGAGGATTGAAACAAAGCTGCAGTGAAGAACTCCTATTTGTAATCACTCAAGGTAAAAATCTGTTAGAGTAAAATAGTTGGTTCTCTTGACGCAATTTTCAGCTGTCCTTACGAATACCAAATGTGCAGGAATTATCCCAATAAACTTATGGGAATGACTTGCCAGAATAAGGTCACGGAAGAAGTAACTGGCAAATTAGAGCTAAGACATTTCCTGCACCCCACCCGTGCTTTCCTTGTTGTTCTCCAAAGTTGAACAGCAGCCTCCATAGCAACAATCTGACCTGCCTGCCTGCAAAAGTCCATGTTACTGAGCCTTCATTCTCTGGCCAGACCAAAACCCCAACCCGAAACCATAGCGAGGGCCTTATTCAATTTTTACATTCAGTGAATCCTGCTCATTTGAACCCTCCTCCCCACCTCCACTCCACCCCATGTGCATGGCTGGAAGCACCTCTGTGTGTTTATCATGATTTTTGAATGAGTTTCCCCTTCATTCTTCAAGTTGTTTTTCTGAGTGCGCTCTCATGACGTCTCTTGCTGGCATTGCACCTTCACTCTAGTGCAAGACGTTGCAATTAACCCTTTCTCAACCCCAGGAACTGGATTTTTCCCATGCTTACTGGAGGACTTTGATTAGCACAAACCACAACTTGTTTGTTCCAGCTTGTTGGGCAATGAGAGGTTTAATTGCTCTGGCTTGCTTCTGGTCAGCACGGAAAAGAAACAGACCCAGACAACCTGTTTCTCCTGGCTTGTTTTCTCTTTTTGTCTTGTTTTAGGTCTTCCGGCCCCGCACTCCACCAGAAGCAATCGCGCTATGTAGCCGTCTGTTGGAGTACACCCCCACTGCCCGCCTGACTCCCCTGGAGGCCTGTGCGCACTCTTTCTTCGATGAACTACGGGACCCAAATGTCAAGTTACCAAATGGGCGAGAGAAACCTGCACTCTTCAATTTCACCACTCAAGGTAGCCTGTGAGCGTTGAAGGATCCCTTCTTTAGGAGAGGGCACTTGGATAAATGTTTCCTGTGATGCAGGTGTCACTCCCTCAAAAGTAAAAGTCTCTGAGCAGGACTATGGTTATTAAGTGGTTCCATAACCAGCTGTCTGTTTCAAAAAGAGAGGAAAAGGACTTTGGAGAAATGGGTTACAGGATTTTCAGATGCCTGGTGCCTTCAATGTGAATTTCATGCAGGGAACCAAGGGTTGTTACTATTGGATTGCATTGAGAAGGTTTACATTTGCAGTTCAGTGTCTGCAGCCTGGCTGCTGGCTTTGTGTGACATATCACGGTCAGCAGACCATGGAGATCAGATTATCATTTGGAGGTGATCCTGCTTCATCGTACCTGAAATGCCATAGTGAGTGGTAATGCATATTAGGTTTGGCAGGGAGGTTTGTAGTGTTGCTGCCCATTTTGGTTCTGGGTATGAGATAAATACAGAGGTGTTAGTGTCCTGATTTTATGTTCTATACGGTTTGTCTGGCATCACATTGACTCAGTCATTTAGAAACTGTAAAAGTGACAGATAACTAACTTTCTATTTGAAGCCAGGCCAGTATCAATTTTTAAAGCCATTGGTGTGTGGTTTGGGTTTTTTTTTTCAACACAAGTGAAAATGTAAAACTGATATCCCCTTAGAACAGTTTTGCCTGCCGAGACAGAGAATGTGAGAAGTATGGCATACAAATATGCTCGTAATTAATTTTGGAGCTTTCTTGATGCGATTAGCTGCCAATTCTCATGCTTTGAGCAAGAATAGACCTATGTACATTTTCTGTTGAGAGTCTAAACCACCTTTTGGTTGAGTTAGCATCAGTGTAATTTTTTAGCCTCTTTAGTGCATGCAGTGCCCATCTGCCAAACTGCGGAACAGAGTCCTCTCCTTCAACATGTGGACCCTTTCATTTAGAAACAAAAACCAAGGGCAGAAGGGAGACAGCCAAAAAGTTTTGTGTCCAAAGCACAAACACCTTAAAGCGATCAAGAAAAGAGCTTGTGCTTCCAGGTCACTGTCCTCTGTGCTGATTTTTGCATCTACTGTTATGAATTTAATAGCTACATTACGGGTCCTTCCTTGTTACAGTACCCATGAATTGCCTTTTCTGCCCACTCAAAGGCCATCCTCAGTAGCTAAGATGGTTTTGCTCCCAGTATCATAATACCACTTCACCCCTGTTCTTTTTGACATTATTTCTTACTGTTTCTTAGTGATGTTAAGATTGGGCTCATCTACTACATGAAGACCAGGATTTTAGAAAGGGTTAGGAAGCTTTATGGTGACTGTCCTTAAAAAATCCTTAGGGGAGAAATAAATGTATGTATTGGGAACGTGTCCCTGGTTTTCCCTTAGTCAGTGTGGAAACTTCTGGGAAAGCTACCCTAATGCTTAAGCAAATTTAAAGCTCCTTTGCCCTCCTAAGGAGCTGATGTGCTCTCCCTTTGCACAGTGACTCATGGAAATGACAAGCGAAATCAGATCCCCTGGAGCAATTTCCTTGAGATTCAAAGCGAGTTTCTGTCCTAGGCAGGTGCCAGTTTCACCATCTAAAAAGGGAAGGCAGGACAGAGGCTGGCCATGAACACATTTTCAGGCAAGCTCTGGTGTAGGTGACCAGCCAAACTCAAATAACAAGAGTTGATTTTTTTTCTTTTTAATAAGTAATTCCATTGCTTAGCACAGTGATTTTAAGACCTTTGTATTTAGTAAGTGTGCATCAGTGAGTCTTGTGTAGCAGCAGTCCTGACTGCGACCAGGGAAGTGGTGGAGTCACCATCCCTGGAGGTGTTTGAGACTGCTCTGGTGCTTAGTGACATGGTTTCATGGAGGACTTGGCAGTGCTAGGTTAATGGTTGGACTGGATGATCTTAAAGGTCTTTTCCAACCTAAATGATTCTGTGATTCTAAGATACACAAGAAGCTTTTGCTCCTGCTGTGACCACTCTGCAATCCTTGCTCTTTAGCCAGACTGTGCAAGGTCCTGTTGAATTGGCTCGTCCGGAGCAGAAATCCCCACTGGGAAATAGATCCAGTTATTGGAATCAAATGATGACTCATGTTAAGGCATCTGTGGTAATTTAAAAAGTGATGAAAGATGTCCTTTTGTTTTGAGGAGCGTGTGTTTTCAACAGATAATATTAAGTTTTAGAAGTGTTTTATTTGGCTATATCCAGTTGCCTGAAATCCATGAAGTAGGAGGTAGCTGCAGAAGGCTTGAAGGCAAACCTGTTAGAAATAACAGCATAAATCTGACCGTTAATGCACTGGATTGATTCTCAGAAAGAACTGAAGTGTCACACCACATCTGCTGATCTGAGAACTAATGCTGCTCACATAGAGTCTAGAAAAATAAGTGAGAGTATAAGGAAGATAAAGATCATGGCCTTCGGTTGTCAGCAGTAGTTGCGGGACAAGTTGGTGCTTACTTTATTGTAGAGATGGGATCTGTTGAGGAGAGCTTTATCTGGTCATTCTTAACGTCTTACCTGTAAGTTCCTGTTGCTGTTTTAACAAATATTATACATTAATTGGGGTTTGAAGAAAGTGTTTTGGCCAAAGAGGTATCTCCACTAGCCACGGAGCTGGCTGTTAGACTTGCAAGACAGAAAGCACGGAAAGCATTTTTTCTCTTAGAAGCTGAATTTTCAAGCAATCTGTGAAATGACTACCCTAAATTTCCTAAACTTGTTGTAACATGTTGAGCTGGGGCACAAATGTTACTGTCACTCCATGTTGGCCATTAAACACTGTAAAATTGTTCTGTGATTCAGCACTTAGGAATGGTTATTGTGCATTTCTAACCAAACCGTTTCACTGTACTATCTGAGTGCCATCTAGGTTTTTCTTTTAAGACAGTATTTCTGCTCAGGTCCTAGAGGGGACAATGGGACACAACGAAAGTTGCACAGAGTCCAGCACTCTTCTAGGTTAAGGAGAAACTGCTGGAACAACCTGAGTTACATGGAGTTTGTCATTGTGACAGAGCTAACTGATACAAGACTGATTTTTCCAGGGGCTTACAGGAATGTTGATAAATGAAATGTAACAAAGCTGATAAAGAGCATTGCACTGTTTCCCAAGACCAAGCATTTTCTTGTGTCTGGGGAATGAGGACGATCTGGTGTTCTAGTAAATTGGACATTTTCATTCCCATCACAGACATACATGTCCCTACTGGATATGTAAACTGGCTGCAAATGGCATGATCTGATCAGGAGAAAGCCAGCTTTCTCCCAGCTGTGTTCTCCCAGCTGATGTGAATGTGGGTTGGGTCTCATAAATGAATTGGGATAGCAGCTCTGTTCACATCGTGGTATTGAAAGCTTTATCTGGATTGCCTTGATCACAATACCTTCTTGCAGCAGCAGTATTGGTTGTAATTAATCTAACCTCGAATTGCAAGTTTGATTAGATAAGCAAGCTACAGTTCAACAGTTTGACCTTCTCAATACTTTGTCAACTGCAGATACCACAGGTCAAGCTTTTTCCTTGGTATTGACATGTCTCATCCTTACAGAGGTGATAGCAGCAAAACTATGATAGAACAAAAATTCAACCAAGTCCTCAAGCAAAGCTGCTATTAAACTTCAGCCAGGAGTTCAATTTACTTTGATTATTTCTTGTCTGAATTAACATGCTCCTAAGTGAAGCATCAAGACATTCAGAGCATGCTAAATTTAAGAAACTTCCTACCAAGAAAGATAACGTGGGGTTTGAGACGGGAACAAGATGAGTCTTGTAGTCTCTATGCACATTCTTTAAGGTAGCTTCAGAGAAATGGTTGCATTTACCTTAAAACCAAAAAACTCTCTATACATGCCATAATGGGTGCTGCAAAAGGTGGTGTCCTGATGCCACTGGGTGAACATATGGAAGGAATGAGAATGGGGTTGAAGTGCCTTGCAAAGGTGGTGTTCCGTTGGATCAGCTGCATCTGTGGCTACAGTTAATGCAGACAGCCTATAGCTGCATCCTCAAGGCACCCCTTAGCACTGGAAAGCAGCAAATGTCATTTGGTTTCCTTGATGGTGTAGCTCTGCCTTTGTTTGGGTCATAGCTGCCAGTGATGAGCAGAAAGTAATGAGGGGATGATAAAAACTTCCGGAAAGTGAGGTAAGCAGCAGATTCCCACTAACAGCTTTGAGAAAAAGCTTGGGTAAAATATTAAAGAAGCAATATTTTTTAGCACAGAGCAGCTAATACCCAAGGTAGTATTAAAGTATAGATGTGTCACTGCTGTTCAGCTTTGACACGTGAGGATTCATGTTTCTTCAGTTTATTTTTCCATTTAAAATGGAGACTTACAAATGCTGAATTATATTATGAACATATGAATTGTGAATTATTCCCACATGAATTTGAGGATTAGTATTTGTACAAATGTTGCGAGTAGTGGGGCTTTCTAGATGGGTTAGCTAGGTCTGTTTAGACATGAATGGAGAATTACAGGATAGATTGGATAGGTTGCAGGTAACGTAGCAACTTCTGTTTGGTTCTAGACTGGAGCTTATATTCATAAGTGCTGAAACACAGTCTCAAAATGCGTAGCAATGAGCAGGTGAGAGTCTTCTGCCTCTTGCCCTCACAGCTGTAAAGAAACTTCATGTAACTTAACAGAGAAAAAAATGAAATTGCTGAGTAGACTTCTGATCCCTTTAGGCACTAAGTTTAAAGCTCGTGTTAAAGAAAAGCAATAGGCTCTTGAAAACAAGCACAAATAATTGAAGACTTCATACAAAACTCCCTTACTGAACACATGGTGTGATTTGGATAGCCCTTGCTATCTGGAGGTCGTATGTAAAAAGCTGTCTATTCTCATTTCTCCTCCAGATCACCTCCTGGAGCTCCAAAATTCATCAGTCTCCTTTCTGTGAGGTGACTGTTCACATCCTTCTCACTGGATGCTGCTTTCTCAAGAGGCAGCCAGTCACTCCTGTTTCTGAAACAAACAGGACCTGTCTTGTCTGCTCAGTTCCACCTTCTGTGAGGCACTGGATTCTCTTGAAAGGGTGCCAGAAGATTGTCACTTGTTGGCAATGTGTAGCCCTTATCCTCCCACAGTTGTGGCTATAAGATGCCTATTTTTCATTCTGATACACGTTGAAGCTATATTAGATTTGGAGCCTAAAAGACATGACTATTTTTGCCTTGGTTAACGTCTTCAGAAGGAATGGTTGCATCATTTTGTTGTCCATTTAAATTGCCCTGATGATAAATTCCCTTTGCTTTTCCCTGTGCTTTTAAAAGGAGGTGCCACCTCTTCTTGGCCTCGCTCAAGGAGACTGGTCTTGGATTCCTGGGTCCTTGAGAAAGTGATGCTAAGAACCAAATCCCTGAAGCTCTTGGAGCAACTGGTTGGAGCTGCTTGCTTGCTGAACCTGTGCCCAAAGCAGCACCACTGTTATCAGCCTTCTTAAGACTGATTGCAAGTGGGTTTGTGAAGGGAATCCTTTCACTGCTTAGAAGGAAACAGCATTATCAGGTTGCTGATAAGGAACAGGCTTGGCTGGTTCTTTGCTAACTCCCAAGCTGCTGTCTTTCTCTAGGAAACAATTCCCATGCACCACTACTTGTAGTTCTGACAGTCTTGCTCTGGAGACTGCTTTGCTGAATATCCCTGTGGTTTTCTCTCGCTGGTTGGCAAAGAAGAAAACGTAACGTGACCTTTGGCTGTAAAGGCATGCGTTTCACCCAAGGTTGCTGTTACGAGGGGAGCCCAAGGAGCTGAAACTGCATGCAGGGCTCTTCGTGGACGATGAGCTAATTTGTTTTGTTCCACCTCCCCTCCAGAACTGTCAAGTAACCCATCTCTGGCTTCGATCCTCATCCCTGCTCATGCCCGGAACCAAGCAGCTGCTTCAACCCCTACAAACGCTACAGCGGCCTCAGGTGAGAACAAGCAATCGCCTGCCTCCCTCCCCACCCTCGCTTCCCCTGACCAGGCACCTTCCTTCCGCTGAGGCCCG
>JANHGB010024652.1:0-11383 GCA_026283785.1 Coracopsis vasa | reverse complement strand
TCCCGCGGAGCAGGCCCCGGGGCGGTTCGGCGCTCCCCGGCGCGTACCGCGCAACGGGGAAAGTTGCATCCGTTCAGTAAATAATTACCTGTTGCGGGGTTTATTTTTGTAACTCAACCGAGCGACCGTCCGGCAGCCCGTGCCAGGTGGGGGGTGGCCTCGGGAGGAGGAATAAATTAGCCTTTGTGGAGTGAGAACAACTTTTTTCTTTTGTTTTTCTTTCTTTTTTTTCTTTCCTTTTTTTTTTTTTTTTATATATATTTCTATTTATTTTCACATGTAGAAATCTGGGGCCATCTGGAGACAGAAAACAGAGTGTGTCATGAGGCACCGTTGCTGTGTCTGGCTCTAAAAATAACATCTTGTTGTTAGTCTGTGTTAGCCCTGCTGGGGTTTGAACGTGGTTTGTCAGAAAGTAAAGAGAGCTGCTGGTGCTCAGGTGTGTTTTTCTTTGCATAGAAATACCCCTGTGCGCGACGGAAGGAGCCCTGCAGAACAAATGTTCTGCTGTTTGCTTTCCTCTGACGCTCCGGCTCCTTCCTTTTGTTGCCTGCCACGAAAAGAGGTGCCATTTCGCATCATTCTGCAGAAATTGTTTGAATTAATGCAAGTGTGAATTCTTACCGTTTGAAGGGGACTATTAGCATATCAAAGGTTTCTTAGCTTTAGCTCAATTGAGAAAACTTCAGCCAGTCTTCCATTTGCTTCCAAGCAGAGGCCCAAAGGGCAGTGGGAATTGTAAAGGGGTAAAATGGGGAGGTGGATTTGGGTGATGTTTCTGAACTTTTGCTGTTTTGCAATTACGCGAGTGAAACCCAAGGTCCCTTCGCTGCAGAGCCCTTGCGAGGGCTCGGACAGTCACACTCTATTGATTAATGGTTTGTTCCGAGGGGAAGAAAGTGACCTTTTATGACAGGCACTGTTGCGTGGTGTCTGATGTCTGCTCACTGTTAGAGGGATTTAGAAAGCCCTTTCTCCCGCACTCATGCCCTGGGTATGGCCTACACGTTACTGCATGCGGGGACTGAATGGGTAAGACCTAATTACTTCAGAAAACAAATGAAATCTTGTAATAAAAGACCTCTCGGTTCCAGACCTTTGAAACAAATATGCTTCCCTCCTTAATGGGTGGGTAGGCTGGAATAATAGATATTTTTATGGAGAGTTTTAAAAGAAGTTTTGATCACCGCCGGCCATATGCTTACCTTTCCTTTTTATCCTTGAAGAAGTGAAAATGAGTAATTCTTGTAATCTCATTTAATCAATGATACTGTGTTTACTAAGATAACTTAATTTGCGGTTAGTATTACCCTATAGTAAATAATTTGAGACCAAGTATGGCAGAAGTGCTGTTTTGGTGGCTGTGTAGAACATTTATCACACTGTAATTGTTCTACGTGACTACATATTTGTAGGGGTTTATTCTTTTGTTACTGTTTCCTTGAGTCTGAAAGGGGATGTGGCCAGGCCTACCCATTTATTATCTTTGCAAATCAATATTCATAATCCAGCAACCCAAAAGCCAAGCAAAATCCAGTTATCTGTCAGTATTTTGGGACCTTTTCCAGGGGCCAGATGTTTCTTGGGGACTGTATTCTGGTTTATATCTCTGGCAAAAAAAGAGCTTCCTATGTTGCGTATTCCTTCCTTCCAAGCCTTTTACTTGAATGATGCAGATACTAAACCATACATTTTGTGTTTTTAAAAAGTTGGTTTAAGTGGTTGGTACCCAGCATTTTGTCTTTTTTTTTTTTTTTTTTTTTTTTGTTTTGTTTCCCCCCTCCACCCCCCCAAATTTTTTTTCACCTTATGGTTCTCCATTTGGTGGCTTGGGAGGGTCATGAAAGTGATGTTCCCTTAGAGTAGGATGCCTTCAGTCATATTTCAATTTCCTTTCATTTAATGAAGGAACTGAGTATATATGGTATGTCTTGGCGAAAACTCTTGCAATTAATTAAATAATTTATAAAGATTTTTGTTATTCTTAAATGGATGTGACCATTTGGGCATTTTTTAAACAGATGTGTTTAGTGGTCCTAAAATGTGTGTTATTACTTTCAGGTAAATTTCAGCAGTTTATTTACCTAGTGTCTTCAGCTGTCTGCAGTAGTGGTGGTGTAAAAGGAACATATTGATGTAATTGCCATTATCACACTTAAGTTGCTGTTAACTAGTCTGCTTTGAATACAGAATGCTATAAAGAAAGTGCATTATCCTTCCAGCTATTTGGGATAATCTGAAAATTGTCTTGAAAATGTTGCACTTAGGTTTATATGATGGCAACCCCAAATTCTGCAAATCTGTAAAGGTAAAGAAAAAACATGTAGTGGAAAGAAGATTCCAACATTCAAATGACAAAATTGGACCACTTAGAGAAAAATTAATGTGCTGCAGCAGCACTTCAGCTGCCATTTTCAATCACTGTGGGTTACTATGTGTTGGCAACAGCAAAAAAGCATAGACGTTCAGATAGGTCAGAGAGCTGGTTAGTTGGGGAAATCGGGGTATTGAATCATGTGGGGTAGAACAAACCAATTACTTCAGGTTTTGACTTGAGAATTTGCAGTAAACATTTTTTTCTTTCTGGCTTTTGGCTCCCTTGCTCATTAATAGACCAACATCAAAGCAGGCAACCAAACTTCCAAATGTTATAAAAACTAATGTAAAGATACAGATCTCACATGTAGTCTTGCAAGTCTTAATTTAAGACAAGCAGTTGGAGTTTTTATTGCTGCAATTTTCACAATCAGCAGAGACATTAACACTAGGCTTCTGGGTGTTTCCCTTCTTAAAATGAGCAAGAGGAGAGCTTTAAAAAAAAAAACAACCCACCAAAGTTTGCTTGGTTAGTTCTTATTTGATCACTTCAGAAGCTTTCTCAATGCTTTATTTATCTCTTACTGCTTTTAATGTATAAAGTCAGGAAAGAGGATTACTCAGGAATTCTAGTCTCTAGAAAGGAAGCACCTTATGAAAATTTAAATAAGCTAATTTAAATACCTAAGACTGGTATAGTCTTAGGAGTTTGTAGTCTTTATGGTTGTTAATATGATTAATCTTACTGCTGAAAATGCAGTATATAGACATGATGTTTTGATTAATGTAATTTTTTTTTTAATGGAAATAGTTTGATGAATCAAAATGCTACAGTCTTGAGTGACGGCTTTTTAGAATAGTCCAATATTTTCACCTAAGGGTGTGAAAAGAGAAGTCTCTAGTTAGGCAAAATATTTATCTAAGTTATATTTGCAATACGATTCTATGTAGCATGTCATAAATTCATACAAATAATAAAACACATTCAATATAAATAATTGTTTAATGTTTAGAGAGGGTAGAAATGTAAGCTTTTACTGTAATTTGGTCTAAAAAGTTTATGTATTTCCAAGCCCTAGCTCATCCTATGTCCAGCTAATATGCTGACATACACGTAAGAAAATACTGTTAACTTAGAGTATGGCTCTTGCTGAGGATAGCACTATGCCTTAAATAATGAAGAAAACCAGTTGGAAATGTTTTATATGAAAAAATGCTCTATGTCTGCTCTGCATTTCCACTGAGGAATATCTGTGAATGACTGCTAATACAAGAACTGAAGTAATGATTAATGATTTTACGTGGTCATCTGCAAGACAACAAGTTAAACTACATGTGGTGTATTAATTGAAATCATATTCTTGCATAGGTGGAAAAGCAGTCAGTTACAAAGCAATATACTTTAGAGCCTAGGCTAGTGAAATTCCATGTCAGACATGTTACTTGGGGATGTTATGTTAAACAGACTCTTTCGAAGCATTTTTCAGGATTGATGTTTGTGATGTACAAACACGATTTGGAATTGCAAGAAATTCACCTTTTTAAGTATTTATGTCCAGCTTTTAAACTTAAATGCCGTCTGTTATTTTTTTTTTAAAAACCCTCATTTTGAAACAAGTAAAAATATTTAAACCATCACGGTTGTAATTGGAAGTCAAGAAAACGGGAAAAACAAAAGCTATTTTAAGGCCATTCTCAATACAATCATGTTTAGTATTTAAATACTTTTCAAAGATAGCTGCATTTTTTTCCAACAGTTCTTAAAATAAAAGGAGTAGGTGGCTCTGTTGGAATACTGGTAACTTGTGATTTAATATGAATGTATACCTGGTCTAGAAAATACTGCCAGTGTTCAGTTAACAAATGTGATTCTTTTTAACATTCTTCATTAAAAAGTGAAAGATGACAGGCTTAAAGCCCTTTTCAGTACATAATTTTCTTGAAGTTCATGATTTTGGGTTTTTTTTCCAACCTGTATGAGATGTGTTTCTGCAGCATAGGATCTGAAGATTGTGTCGCTTACTGTAAATGATTCAGTTATAGAAATACACTTGCTTAAGGTCTTAAAGGTCTTCAGTATTCTCTACATACAAACTGATAGTTAACTAGCAATTCATTCCTTAGGAGGAAGAAAAAAAAGCCTACAAATTTGGAATCGTAACATCTCCAGGTTATGGATCATTACATTAAATGGAATATTTTATGGGTTTTAGAAGCATATGTAATCTGCATATGTCATGATTTCTTCCTTTCTGATTTTCATAAGGTATTGTAATGATTTGACTTACTGTAGCCTGCTGTTTACCCAGATTATTTAGAAAGGCATAACAATCAAAAACATTGCAGCCTGACTGAAGCAAGTACAGTGCTTAACACCTGCAGGTAGAGTGCAGTCTCCAACAAAATGCTATTGATTGTTATCCTGGCACAAAGCAAGCTTAAATGCAGTTTGCTTAATTATAACAAAAATTCATTTTTATGAGTAAGGTACTTCATGTTTGGGGAATATTTTGTGTGTTGTCTGCTAAGTAAAATCCCATCACACTTGTATAAATTTGTTCAATTATCAGAGCAGCTAAGAGGAAGAAAAAAAAAAATCAATTTACCCTGAAAAGCACCAGAAATAAGATTACCTTGGCTAGTAGGAACTTGCCAGCACTGTCTAAATTGCTTAATATTATCAAACATTGCCATTTTTCATGTTCAGTAAGAAGGATATTGACTATTCTACATGTCCAGGTCTGCTGTTTGACTATTTCTTTATGAGGTATAAGCATGTCTTATTTTTATTCCTACAATAGCAGTTACAGTTAAATCGGAGGACCTAACAATAACTTTATAAAATAGATGGAATAATACCATTCACTGAAGAAATAGTATTTACTTGAGATAAGTGATCACAACTATTTTTTTCTGCTGTCTAGCTTGTTGTTCTTGTAGCAGACAAATGTAAATACCTTAGCAGACATTTCAGAGTGAAAGGCAAGAGATAAAATGTAATTACTTTTCAGGGTGGCCCTGACAATGCAGTATTCTTGTCTGTTATACAAAAAAATGATCTTTGCTCATCACTTCAGAATATGAAGGCCATTGTTACTTCTGAATATAAAAATATTTTCTGTTTTTTAATGTTGACCTCAGTATCCATCTTTAGTTCTTCTGTATAAGCTGGAATCCTTATAGCCGTAAATTCTAGTTGCTGTTATCCAAGCGAGCATTTAATGGAGCACCTAATGGACTCCACTCCTGTATTTTTTTTTTTGAATGCATAACATCTTGCTTCATTCAGTCACCAAAACTAACTTTGCTACAAGGACAGGCAACGTGACAAGTTAGAATCAATGGACCATTTGTAGGTCACAAAGTCAGTTTACTGGAATTTCAGAGGAAACTGGTTGAAAAGAGAGGACAAATGTCACTTTGAATAGAGATGTTTAAATCAGACTTCTGCCTGAGGGTAAAATTTAGGTCTGTTGTAGCCTAGATGTAATGTCTCCCTCTACAGAGCACAGCATTAATCATGGCTTGACAAGTGATCATGGGCTGAGAAAAATGGGGCCCGTCTTGGTTGTGTGGTTATTTTTTTTCTAATCTTAATCTCTTAGGAGCACATTACAAACACTAACATTTATACAAAAAGATTTAAGTATCAATGTCTGTATTTCAGTAGTGAAAGTAGCTAGCTTCAGGGAAAATCTAGTTAGAGCTAATAAGAAGCTACTTGGGTTTCTTACGTAGGTGCAATAGTAAGAATATTTTCCTTTTAACATAATGCAGGTTTTTTTGTCATAGGAGATTTATCTCGTGCCATTTTCTCATACAAATATGGTAGAGTCTAGGTCCGCCTGTTTTGTCCGTTGGTGTACTAAGTAACTCTGAAATTCCTGTCTTTTGGTTTAGCAGTGTGTTACAATGTATTTGCCACGCAAGAAAGATACTTTCTTTTGCTCAGGCGGCGATATAGGGGAGAAAGAGGAGCAGGTTTTGAAACGTAATGCAGATTGACTTGATGCCGATCAATATATATGAGGTTTTTTTATACTGTAGTTATATTTTAGTGATGTGTCACTTGGTCACAAAGAGCTACAAAAGCTGGAATGAAGTTACAGGAATGAAGACTGCTACTTAAAGGCCCTGAATTCTGATAGTGTACAAATAAAAGTGTGTTTAATATGTTAATTTTTAAATCAGAGGCGTCTTGATGCACAGATTACGTGTTTGGAGTATTTGCACCTTTTATGGTAAAGAAGATGGGTAAAGAAGGGAAATCTTGTAATTTTTGGGGCTTCTTTGCTGATTTTTGTAGTGGGGACACTGTAGGGAGCAGCTGAGCACACCGTGTGCATGGCAGCTAGAGAGGCGTATCTCAACGTACGGTTAGATTTGTATCTGTGACTGTTGAAAAAACAGATAATATCAGCAAAGTAGCAGCAAAACAATTTATCACTGGGAAATTGCGCTTTAGAAATTAGGCTGCTTCTGTTTATTTATTTGCCTCTGGACGTGATAAAATCCCAAATCTCTCATTTAGGGTAGGCTGTTGCTTTCCTTTGTGCCCTCTATTGGTATTTTCCTATCAGTCAACACCTCAAACCGGTTGTTGCTCTGAATCTAGATGACAGAATAATCTAATGCCGATTACTGTTAAAAGTTGTTTCTGGCAGCTGGGGAGGGGATGACCGACCTTGTTTCTGACTATCATACTTGCATTGCTGTTGATGGGATCTGGTGTAAATAGAGAGAGTGCCTTACTCTGAAATTAGTGTAGGGAGATCGCACGCCAGAAGGATTCTTTAGTTCGCCTTTCTATATATTCCCTTACAGTATCCTGTTTGTCACTTTTTACGGCATAGCAGTCTATACCGGTGTGAACAACATTCAGAAACAATTCCCTCGCCATAGGCAGCGTTGCTTCTAAATAAAGTGACATTTAAATAAAAAAAATTCTGAGAACAAGTTCTGCTGTTGACTCTGCATTTCTCTGGTAAATTCCCGATGCTCGTGTTGATGGAAGGCAGAATTCTTTTCATCTGATCCAAGCATCCCTGTATTCATTCTTCTGAGCTTAATTTAGACTTTTTCTACATGAAGTGACCGATTTGGAAAACTTTCCTTTCCCAGAATGAATAATGATTGTATCTTGGGTTTGAATAAAGTGAGTGTTCTCCAGAAGACCAATTCATAGCTATTTTGTTGGTAAATTTGTCATTTAAATATTAAAGGGCAGTGTCTCCTGCAGCTTTGATTTCCTTCAGTCTGATAGGTATTTCTTAAATGCAGACTGAATCAGTGAGGCTGATTCTTGTGTAAATCAGTGTAAAGTGCTTCAAGGAGAGAAGGTGCCTCAGCAGCTGAGATGTATCCCTGACTGAGCTGCTGTGCCAGGAAAATGGGCTGAGGCTGGCAGTTGTTTTGGAAAGGGAGGGGAGTTGCAGGCTGACATAATTTGAAAGTGAGAAGAAATCCTTTTGCCCTTCAGGCAATAATCTGACCTGGTGCTTGAATAGAACATCTTCTCTCCAAAATGTTAAAATTATTTCACCTCCTCCCTGCTTTCTTTACTTCCTCATTCTTTTCCGTCATTTGAGGAGGTGTATAATAATATCTGATAATAACTGGTTGTGATCCATTTGTAAAAGATACTCCAGCAGTAAAGAGCTGTGTATGCAGCAGTTTCACCATATTGAAGTGAACATCCCATATTTGTCCTACATTTGTCCCATGCACTGGTTGTAGCTATACTAGAATATCATGAGCTTTTGAGTCTTTTTTTTTCCACGGTTCTTCTTTTTTTTTTTTTTTTTTTTTTTTGGTGTGCTGACATTCAGACCTTGAAAGGTTGTATTTTGGAGTTTATTTTTCCAGTGAAAATTAAAGACAAGGGTATATATGACTTTGCCCTGTGCATATGAATTTATTTTATGAGCATTCTTCATGAGTCTAATGGCACTACTTGCAGAAGGAAAGAAAGTGGGATTTGGCTCTGTAAGAGAAATAAAACCACAGGCATACTTTCATTCTTTACATGTTAGAAGAGAAATTAATGTCGCCTGATGGCTTCCCAGTATTTTTGAGTGTGTGCTAAAGGTTAGACAGGATGAAGGCTTAATTTTGATCTGCTTAATATTTATAGCTTCATTCATTGAAGCTTTTTCCCATTTACATTGAAGGGATTTTTATCTAGAAAGCTCATGCTGTTACAGTGAAGAAACTTAAGACGTTTTAAGGTAAGGACAATGCCTTTTGGAAAACAAGCAGTTTTCCTCCAGTTGGATGAAAAGCTATATTGTTACTTCATATTTTCATAAAATTGATAGAGACTTTCTTAATTTTCAAGGTAACTTACGATTTAGTTCAATTGCTTTTTAAACTTCAGTGGAGTGCATGTGTAATTGTATCTGAAAGTGGCATTGGGTTTTATCTCCCAGCAGTAAATAGAACGAGGGATGCTGTTGTTTGGTTGGTTTTGAGTTAGGGAGATGTATCAGATAGGATGAATTTGTTTTCTTGTTTGGGGTGGTCTTTCATTTCTGTTTGGTTCTGGATAAGCAGAGCATTTTTCACCCTTTCCCCCCCCCCCCGCCATCATTTAGGTGACTTTGAAAAAGAAATCTCTGTATTTTGATAAAGGAAAGACTAAAGCTGAATGTTTAACTTCTCTGAGGGGACTAGAGGCATAGCTGGGAAATACAAAAAAAGAACGTTTTCTATGTTAACTCCTCATGTCAGGTAACACTGGAGAAGGATTTTTGAGGGAGTTTCCTTAAAATGATGACTGGTTATTCGGGTTCCTGTGCATGCTGTTACCCACATTTTCCACATATTTTTGCTCATTCTTCCTATTACCTGCAGAGGGAGCTTGTATATGAGATAATCAGAGTAATCAAGGCATTCAGAGCTGAATTGTTTCCAGTAAGTACAATTTCATTTCACAGTGCCTTCTCTGTTATGCAGAGCAGAAAGGCTCTGCAAGATAGCTTTTAAAAAGGCTGTCCATCAGCAACAGTAAATAGCAACGGGCAAAAATCTCAAAACGTTAGTAAGCAGAAGCTGATTTCAGAAATACTTCATATTTCAGAGAAGTACCTTTTTGTCATTTAAAGTTTAAAAAGGAACCAAGGAAAACAATTCTTACATGTCAAGGTGCAAGAGGACAGTTTTGGTACTCGGTATGACGGGAAGCAGGTTTTTGTTGCATAAACTGTCTTCTCTGATTCTAAGAATGTCATGTCAGCGTGAGAGAGACAGCACAGTACTTCCAGGTCTTCGGTACATCTCATGTAGTGTGCTAGCCAAAAGGCAATAGGTAAGTCTTTTCTATTTATGCAAGCAGGGTTATAAATTGTAATCAAGGTGATTGCATGTGCAAGGCTAACTCTTAATTTTGCTTTTTCTCCATTATAAAATATAAAAAGGTGAATGGATTTCATCCAAATATAATCAATGAATTCATAGAGTCGGACTGAAGCAGGCAAACAGTGGGAAGGATTGCTGTCTTCAGCTTTGGAAAAATACTGACAACAAAAAGCAAGGAATATCATAACCTAAGATTATATATAAATTGTAAATTAAAAACTAGCTTGAAGAATCAGAAATACTCAGTTTAAGTGGTGATTTTTCCTTGATTTGGCACAATGAAAGAAATTATCTGGTATACTGCAGGTTTTATAATTTGTATTATAGTCTTCTGGATGATGAAAGTATGTGATCCTTCAAAAAGTTAAGACTTCAGAGAAGAAAATAATTCATTTATAATACAGTTTTGCTTGCTGAGCAAGAAGCATAATAGATGGTACTTAGATGCATTCTGCAATATTTATCTCTGGGAAAATGGCGGCAATTATTTTACTTTAAAATATTTCAGTAAATTTAAAGATGATTTGCTATGATGCTGTTAGGAAATTAAGCAGTATGCATGCACATTTCATGAAACAGAAACAGCTCTCCGTAACATGCTCTTCTGTAATAAATCTGCCACATAAATTGGTTTGAGTTGTTTGTTTTGTTTTTTTTTTTGATTAGTTTAAACAGAACTTTAAACTTAACATATGTTCAGCCTAACGTGGTCTTAGGGTTTTAGCTTGGATTCTGGTTTTAAACACCAGGAAAATTTTACCATATCTAAAAGAGCAGCAACTCTGTCAATTTATTATTTATAGTGGCTAATCCTTGCTAATGTGAAAAGTCAGCTTGTTATTGTAACACCAAATGGCCCTCTAAGTAGGGAAACAGTTAAGTAGATCTCCTGTAATAGGTTGTTGTCTAATAAAGAGATTTATGGTATTGGCAGGGGCTATTGTATAGGTATTACCCTCTCACAGCATGACCATGTATTATCTTAACAACTCAGTGCCACATTTATGTTGAGCATTTTCATAACAGGGTAAGAATATTAGCCACAGCAATTACACTCCAATAGGATTATAATGGTAAGATTTACAGAAAATATATAAATGATGTCTTTTGTAGAGATTTTGGAGTGTGAGGAGTTGAAAAGTTGCATCATTCTTTTCACATGGGAAAATACTGATGTATTAGTCATGATGAAGAAAGAGAGGTTTCTTAATCTTGTTGTGGAATTATAGGGAGGCAATGGACATAATCTTTCTTTACAGAGTGTGTCTTTTTCTTTCTTGGTGAGGTAAGGATGTTTCAGAAATTCCATTCAGTGGTGATTGCCGAACAATATGAAAATCAAGACATGTTTGTAATTTTAATTCTGTCATGAGGGTAGTAACAGCTGGGATTAAGATAAATTTTTTTTAACACCTCTGTATTTTGAACAGTGGTAATTTACTTGCTACAGTGTAAGAGCCTGCTTGTATAAAATCATGTTGCTTTGTTTTAGCTGTAGCGTAACACACGTTTTCTGTTTCATTAGCACCAGCTTTTTGTGGTGATAAGTAACTTACTTTTATTTGTTGCTTGTAGTAATTTCTAAGTGACAATAATGTCATCCTAGTACAGTTTTCATGTAAGTGACGTTCAAGCTGTTCCTAACTTCTTAAAATTTTCCATCTGTTTTTTTTTAAAAACACAAAAAAGTGAGACGTTAATACTTAAGTTA